>JAFVLL020031385.1:14408-75840 GCA_021397915.2 Tor tambroides
TACCTTTACAGTTCTGTGTGTATATGATATGACGCTAGTTTTACTCAAATCAAATGGTAAAATGCTCATGGAGTGACTCACAGAGCAGTTCTGGAGCTGTTGTTCATGTGTTTATGTCCTCATTTAGTGAGACGGCAGACGGCAGACGCAGGCGCTTCAGTCGAGTGTGTAGTAACCGCGAGATATAGAGCAGACTGCTCCGTACGCTTTCGAATCGCTCTCAGTGTCAAACACTGATCAATCAGGGCCACGTCGCTTCTAGTCGAACACACCTAGTGCTGCAGGCTTATGCCTCACTGATGTTGATGGGATTAACCCCTTAGGTATCGAAATTTGGTACCGAATGACAAGACGTTTTTCGATACTCGGTGGTATCGAGGCAATTCGGTCGGTGCCTAAAAAGTACTGAACTCGATACCCAGCCCTATTTAATTCTACTAAAAATACTTGTGAACCAGTTCCTGGTTCATTTCAAATCAGACATTACCTACCCCTTTAAACAAATCACAGTTTAGTAACAGCTTTTTCACACTTCACAAGCAAGTTTGAGGCAGTTTGATGTATCTTTTAATGTAAAAAGAACCGGTTTATAAGAGTAATTTGTCCATGAATCGGACAACGCTGCTTGCGCTGTTCATTATTGCATACAGGGAACTCTGAACTTTAAAGATGCAAATAATTAAGTAATTAATTAAATAATAATCCACCAAGATATTTGATGAAAATGCATATTTAGACACACAAGGTTTTGCAGATTAATTACATCTTTAGAGAACATGCAGAGAACATGTGAACAATGAATACAGTGCAGTGCTCGTTTTAAGAACAAATGACTCTTTAATGACTAGATTTTAAATTATCATCGCAAATGTTTATTTTTTTGTAGCATTTGCGACCATTTATTCACAGTCTGGAGCCCTGTTATCCGAACCGAAGCTTCTGCTCAGGCTAAAATGAGGCTAAAATCCTGCTATTGATATAAATGTGTTTTTAATTGTTTGTACTCGCAGAATGTTACATGCATGCTGCATTAGTTATTCCCACTGGATATATTTGCAGTTTTTTTTTCCTCCACCCCCTTTTTTCTGTACTCCAGTAGAGCAGTTTATCTTTCTCTTGTCCCCTGCTTTGCCCGGACCAGAACATGCAGTATTGTGTCTTAATCAGTGGTAGGCTAATTCTGACCTAGCAAAGTCGCATTCCTCAACTTGTCCGGCTACGTGTCCCCACGCACCCTCTCCCAATCCACGTCCCCCAACTACACTCACAAACCGCGAGCGTCTTGTTGCTGTACTTAATACCCAGGGGCCTCCACCCCTGCCAAGGTACCACACTGTGAAACAACAAACCCCATCAGTAACCAGCAAACTCTACTGTACGGTCACCCCACCCCGCTCGTGTAGATTCATCTCGTCTCCTCGCGCCCGGCCCTGATCATCAACGGTCTGCATTACGGTGATTTATCGCTTCCCATGCTGCGGAACGGCAATAGATCACGCAAGTGGCGGGGGGCCTGGGGAGGTAGAGCGGGAACATGGGACGCAGGGGCCTGCAGAAAAACCCACCTATGATGAAGTGCTCTGTAACAAACAGCAGCACCCGGTAGTCACTCTATCAGAGCAGCTATTCCACGCACCCTTAATGCAGCTTCATTACGCACGCCTCCGTTTTGTATGCCACTATGTTTTGTTGACCCGTGGTTTCTCGCACACTGTAAAATTTTAATATGCATACAAAATAAAGTATTGCAAGATGATGTTTGTTTCCGATGGTCTCTAGTCCATTTTTTCCCTGTTTATTCAGAATAAACTGTTTATTTTCAATGCACAATATTGTGTTAATAGACTATGGGAAAACTACTGTTGTCCATTTAGGGTTTCTGTGCTGCATTCATTGACTTGACTTGCATTCAATGACTCGGACATGGAAACTCTGTGGGATTCTTGTGCCATTGTTCTGATGTTCTCTTTGGCCTTTGACATCTAACGGCCAGTTTACACGAAGCATGATGCAATTAAACAACATAAAAGTATGTGCTAACATTTTTTTGCACACAAGTAGTCACACAGGGTACAAGGCTACGGAAGCTTGTTTCTGTCAGTGCATTCATGTTCTGCAGGTTTTCTGCAGAAAATCATTATTTGAAAGTGTCTCCTGTGTGAGCTGTGCTTCATACTTCAGTATACTATTGACAACAGACAATGGACCTTTTTTGCTCGCAAAATTTCACTGAACTCGCACCAAATAAAAAAGGTACTTTATAGATCACATTGTGAGATATAAAGTCCAATAAAATTCCAATTCCAAGAAATAGTCACAATTATGGGGGAAAAAAAGTAGAGAATACAATATATTTCAAAACTCACACTCTTGAGACAGAAATGAGCTTCCATACAAAGCTGATTCTTGTTATTTTCTGAAAAAAGTCTGGCAACCGAACAAAAAATTTTAATTTAATTTGGTACTTACTACTTCTCCAGTAAGCGCACTTTCTTGTAAGTCACTTTGTTAAAGCACCTGCAAAAACACCAATATAATAAAAAACTGTAAAGTTCAAGACAAAAGCTGATTCTAAAATATGTGACCCTGGACCACAAAACCAGTCTTAAGTCACTGGGATATATTTATAGCAATAGCCAAAAGTACATTGTATGGGTCAAAATGATTGATTTTTCTTTTATGCCAAAAATCATTAGGACATTAAGTAAAGATCATGTTCCATGAAGATATTTTGTAAATTTCCTACTGTAAATATAGTAATATGCATGGCTAAGAACTTCATTTGGACAACTTTAAAGGCGATTTTCTCAGTATTTTGATTTTTTTGCACCCTCAGATTCCAGATTTTCAAATAGTTGTATCTCGGCCAAATATGGTCCTATCCTAACAAACCATACATCAATGGAAAGCTTATTCAATAGCTTATGCTTATGTATAAATCTCAATTTTGAAAAATTGATCCTTATGACTGGTTTTGTGGTCCAGAGTCACATGTAGTTGTAATTAAGGAAGGAAAGTTCAACAAAACAAACATTAAAAGCTTGGAAGTTTAAAAGCATTACAGGTACTTCTAAGAACAATAACTGGTTTAGATTTGTTAGAATAAGGTAAAGTTTGATGAAGGTCTGTTCCAAGTATTTGAATGCTGTAGGACATCCAGTTAAAATTTTTGGTCAAGAACAATATCACATTTAAATACAAAATCAGTTTGTAATGCCAACATATTTAAGAAAAGATAAACCTGTATAGCTGCTGGTAGACAGAAACCTCAATGGCTCTCTCAGTGGACACCTGTTCTCTTACACTGAAACGGAGGAGTCTTCAGCCTTTTGACATGCTGTAAACTCTGATTACAGATGGGATTAGGTTATTTAAAATGCAATATGCGTATCCCATCACCGTATGGCCTGGCGAGCAAATCGTCCACCTTGCGTATGGACTGTAAATCAAGAATAAAGAGGGGACCCCACATCTGTGCCTCACAGGGACGGGATAAAAAAAGATCACGAGAGGTGAAAGATGGTAGAGACCTGTACATATGACATGGCCATTGTTAGTATGTGCAGATGAGGCGGCTCAGCTAAATTGCTAACAATGAGTGGAGCAGAAATCCCCGTCTTACAGGGGGCCAAAGGCACACAACACTATTATCATAGTCATTTAAATAAAGTAATCTCATTTTCTGCATCAGCTAGAGGGGGCGACCGAATTCACTGACGTGAATGTGTGCGGTGGCAGATGAAGTGGTAACGACGTTGGGAAGGGAGGGTGGAGGTTTGGGGTTGAGGGGTATGTGGGATTAGTACTCTCGAACCATTCTGTAGACATTTCCATCTTGTGATACTGTTAAGGGGTGTTTCAATTCAATGTGTGTGTGTGTGTGTGTGTGTGTGAGTGAGTGGCGCTGGGCTGTGAAGGCGTAATATCAGATCTGACAACAAAAGGATAGTGGAGGTGAAAAAAAACCTAGACACAAGCTGTTTCTATTCTTCTCGTCTTCCGGTCCAGTGGAAAAGTTGATGAAGTTTAAATGAAGCAGAATTAGGAGATCAAGCGGGCAGGCGCGTGCTGATACTATCCGTAAGCCCTCTCCCACAGGATTCCACGAAGCCAGGAATTGAGCGCAGGCCAGCTGACTTGGATGAAATGGAGAGAAAGAGCGGGGAAAGATGGCAACAGAGGGAGAGCGAGGGTGATGGAAGGATGAAGTATTCTCTAAATGTGATAATCTCCAATCACCTCTAACATCAATTCTGTCAAGGCCTCGGTTAATGAGCTCACGGCTGCTCGAGCGTCGTGCCACCCTCCCTCGTCTCTCTGATTCCCCCACCCTTGCTATCATCACTGTTATTCTTTTCATTTAATCCTCCTCTCTTCAGCTGATTTGAGCAGGAGGGATGGGAGAAGCCTATTACGCAGGCCTTACTGCTCTCGTCTATCTAAATGCTAACGACGCGAGCACCTTACGGAGGGAGAGAAATGCGTTTGGAAGAACGGGGGCTAATCTGATGATGACTTGAGCGCTCTTCCGTTGCGTTTTAGCAAATTATTTGCAGGGACGGAGGGAAGGCGGCGTGTTTTCTGACACTTCCTCGCGGGGGTCACTGGCCCTCATCAACACGCTTGTTTCCACTCGAGATACTCCGGCCCTTCTGCGACGGCCGAATCGAGCGGCTTCGTTTTTCAACTAGTTCTCACCCTCTCATATTCGGCTCTCTTTTAATATCCACTGCTTAGATATTGATGGAAAAATCACGAGAGTCTTTTATGCCTCTCGTTGTTTCTGCATTGACTTAGATGGGTTGAACTGATTGGCTGTGGCTGGTGTAGTGGATTGGAAAGCTTGGGGTAAAAGCTCTGGGTCACCTTGCAACCAAAGCTGGGGTTTTTTTACATTCAGGAGCCACTGTGTTGGGAAACAGCATACATATGGTGTTATTAAGGTTTTTAAAAACACTTCTTGACTCAACTTTTTATTGAATCATACACTTTGAAGGATTACGAGATGACATGAGAACTGTATATCACAGAATAAAAAGTACACAAACAGCCTTCAATGTTACTTGTATACTTAAAACGCAAAAAAAATCAAGGCCTCTGTCTGATCCTAAAAATGTCATTTTTTCAAGCCTGAGGGCAATAAATGCATCTAAAACCCACTGAAAATGACGACTCCTCCCTCATAGCCTCGTGGGATAGTTAAGTGTCCATTGGGTGCACACTTTAGAGTGTTGGCAGAAACCTTTTTTTATTTTTTCGCCCAACTTTTGGCATTTATCTATCTAGTGAAGTAGGCATATTCAAGGCACATCTAAAAAAAAATGTTAGATATTAAATGTTATAAATCAGCAAAAAATAAAAATAAAAATAAAAAACTCTAGCAAAAATGTCTGCAAAAATATTGTCATTAATATTTAATTATATATAATGAATTACTATTTTTACAAACGTTAATTTTGTTTTGTTTATAAAGCCCCTTTACTAAGCTCGCTACATAGAGACATAAAAGCATAAAAATATCTATTTTCTTCTGCTTTGATTTAATTTTTTGCTTTCATTTAAGACCAAAATTGAATGAAAAAGGGAGGCTGTCAGTTATTTTCTGTCCTCTCATAGGATACTGATTATAACTGTTATTTTGTCCATTTTTTTTCAGCACACCACAACAAAGACCTGTAGAGGAAAACGCATGTCCTTTGCCATCCTTTATTGCTTTATAGCAAGTTCGGCTGTCCCCAGTGCACAATTCCTCCTCTCCACTGATTCTCCTGTATCAAGGCTGCGTTTGATTTCACACAGGCCAATGAAACAGCAGTCGGTAAGAAAGCGACTGAACTATCAATCTTTGTAATGCAATCGGTGGATGGTGCACCGTGTGTAAATGTTTGCACAGGCATTCGTCCAGACCTGGCGTCAAACCCATTCCATTGAAAAGAGGATCTATCCGGGGCAGCCAGGTCCCTCTCTCTCTTTCTCTATCCTTTTTCCCTTTCTCTCTCTCTCTCTCTTTCACCAGCAGTATGGTATTGAGCCTGATGAGCGTATTGTCTTTTACAGCTCTGTGCATTTTTCATATAGGCTTTGCTTTTATGTTTCATCTACGCCAGCTCAAGGGAGAACAGCTGTGTGGGCCCTAGATCTTCTGCAACTGACAGAGAACTCATTTCACTGGAAGAGACGGGTCAGGATGTAGAGTGTTTTTTTTTTTACCGTGCTACCTGCGGGATCTGATACAATCGGATCTCTCTGCCTTCGAAAAACCTCCACCAGCACCATGCACACAGCCAGATAACTGGAATAATAAACAGAAAAGCTGATCTGTGTCAACAGAGACTATGGATTTGTGCAGTATTTTACAATGTGTTGGGCCCAGATTCAGACAGCACACATTTTGAGCAAGGCAATTTAGAAGATATCTAGAAAAAATGCATCTATCTAAAGTATGTACCTATAAGGCATGGAAAAAGAACAGTGAGCAAATAAATAAAAGAATACTTAATTGTTTAAACTGCAATGATAAATGCTTTAAATGCCCTGTTTTCCTATTTTTAAACACAAAATAAATAAACCTTAAATAACTGTAAATTGAAATAATTGTAAAAATGTTATATATATAGATACATAAAAATACACACACACACACACACACACACACACACACACACGCACGCACACAATATTATCTAAAGTTAAGTGTACGTTCATTTATGACAGTTTCCTTTTACTTCAACTGCAATCAAACATACAGGAACACTTACATGTTACATAACTGTACTGAAAGCTGCATATTTTAGTAATTATGAAACCACAATAATTGCAGATCACCTTTTTGCACCTTTTCCTATCCAGTACCTTCAATGTAAGTCACAAATAACCAAAAGATCAAACAAGTCTCATTTGTTTGAGGAGTAATACCTCCCTCTTGTGTGTTAACAGTGCAATTGCAGCTGGAATGGTGCATTTGTGATACTTGTTCATTCATGTTAGTTTACCTGTCCATCCATTTGCGAATATTCGGTGTTGCAGAACCCACGAAGAGTGATGATGCAACCAGGCTTTGTTTACATCAACATCATGGGCCTGAATAATTTTCCTGCTTCCTGAAAAAAACATGAAAAAAGTACTTAAGAAACAACATAGCATTTTGTACTACATAGGAACAATGTGAATTGTGTAGTACATCTATAGAAAGCGTGATTCGGCATGATGCTTCTGTTGTCTCCAGCGAACCGTGTTCAGAAGCCTGTGAACAGCACATGATATTCTATGCACCAGAATTGATTCGCGCACTTTTATAGACCTCAGAACCTTGGAGGGATTCTGTCAGCAATCATTAAGGTTGTACAAGACAAAAACAGAGAAGATCGCATGAGAGAATGTGCGATTTACTGAAGAAGAAAGAGAAAGAGAGAGCTCAAGTGAGAAACTGAGAGCAGTAATGCATCAGGCATGTTTTGTAACTCATCCTCTGTGACTACACGCAGCTCAAGAAAAATCTTTAGCTCTGAAGGAAGAGGTCAAATCCGAGGTAGCCGCTGGTGAGGGAAGAGCATTTTTTCACACATGAGAAAGCAGCGTAAGGCCCTAACAGGCTGCTAGCAGTCAGTGATGTGCACTTCTCCCAGCTTGGTGCTTTGTCAATGTGCTGTGACTAAGCCAGGGGGGTCCCATATCCTCTCTCCTTAGCCTAATTAAAAGAGGATTAGCCGCCATGGAGTCCCAGACCACTCCAGCGAGCAGCGCATCCGTTCCCCTTACTTTCTCAGGATAATCGCACCTCTAGGAACGACAGGAATGGTGAGAGGGGCTGTCTGGATTGACGCCCAGAAAACGAAGGGCGTGAGAGGAATGACTGTAAGCTTCGGTCACTTTCACCATGAGAACAGGAGCGCAACTGCTCGTCCACACGCTGCTCCGTCTCCTCAAAGGCCTGCATGCATAGTTTAAAAGGGGAAATTTACTATTTGGCACAACATACAATGTACTTGAGAACAAATGAACACCCGCTTGTTTTATAGACGTGCTTTTCTAACAGAACAGAAGCAACATATGCAGAATGCTCATCTAGAAAAAGACAAAGGGACAGTGATTCACTATTTAAAACAGAATCAAATGAAAGGTTTTGAATAAAAATAAAGGGTTTGCCTGTACAATTGAGATTACATCTCATATGGTGCCATGTGTACTTACGGCTTAAATCATTATGCTTTGGTCATTTTTTC
This sequence comes from Tor tambroides, assembly GCA_021397915.2. Lineage (NCBI taxonomy): Eukaryota > Metazoa > Chordata > Actinopteri > Cypriniformes > Cyprinidae > Tor > Tor tambroides. Next base: position 22,631 of record JAFVLL020031385.1, read on the forward strand.
ACTGTACATATTAAATTTTGCCCAAACAATGGAGTGCCCCACAAAAAATATAAGGCAACATTGATCATAAGAAATGTTCTTGAGCAGAAAAACATATTAGAATGATTTCTGAAGGATCATGTGACACTAATTACTGGAGTAATGGCTGCTTCAAATTTAGCTTCGCCATCACAGGAATAAATGACATTTTTAAATATATTAAAAAAGAAAACAGTTATTTTAAATTGTAATAATAATCCACAGTATTACTGTAATTTTTAATCAAATAAATGCAGTCCGAGTGAGCATAACAGACTTTAAAAAATGTATTTTTTTTAAATACTGTTATGAAAACTGATAAATATTTAAATAAATTGCAAAACAGTATGAAAACTGAAAATGAATATTCTTAATATGCGATTATGAAGTGATGCATAATTGCATTTTAATTTATTGCCTTTTCTATTATCAATCACCCTAATATACATTTCCCACAGAGAATAAATAAAATGTTTTTATGAAATTATTTTTTATTGTGAAATTTTTGAGTAATTTAATTTATTTCATATGTTATTGTTTAATTAATATATATCAATTTTGCAGTTGATTTAATGATTTTTTTGTAACAATTACTTTGTGGCAAAAAAGGCCCAAATACCCCCTTCAAATTTCTTTTCTTGATCATCTACTTTTAAGCATTAGACATTAGCAGATATTATATATGGTTTTCCTAAATATCACCCACAAGAAAAGCCAACTTAAAGAGTAAATAATGACAGTATTTTAATTTTCCAGTGAACTATTTCTTTAACACACTTCAAATCCTTTATATACTTATAAAATAATTTTCGCTCTGTAATTTTATTGCACTGTTACTATATTACATATACATCACTTTATTTTTGTTACTTAATTTTGCAGCTCAGTGTCTAGTGTCTCCTGAATTGCTTCTTTTATTCTCTGAATAAAAGCGTCTGCTAAACGAATGAATAAATGGGACTGAAACGGTAATAAAGACAATGGTCAACACCACTCCATTGCACTAGAGGTCGACAATAATATTGTCTCAGTTTAAGTCCGTTTTACAAGTATTTGTTTCCCACTGGAAGATTTCTTTCATACGGTCCAGCAGGGGGCGCAATCTGGCTCAGAAAATCAACCGCTTCTTTGAGCTCTGACTGATCCACATAAATCTCCTAAGATTTTTTTGTGTGTGTTATTGAAAATATTTGTACATGGAATCGATATACTGAGGATAGCAAATCATTTCCAGCGTTAACATGGTATTCTAGAGGAAATCCATTCTTTTAGTTTTTATAAAATGATTTTTAAACTGCCCTTACCCCAGTAATCACAAACGGCTGTGACTGGTCCATCCTGAAGAGAGCTGAGAAAAGTAACAGATATGCAATAACAAAAGCTGCCTTTGTGGTGTTTTAGCAGCAACTTTGACAATAATTTACACCTGGATATTGTCAATGAAAACAGATCTAATGGTATCGTTTAATTAATGAACGAACCGCTGTTTTGAAGATATCTACGCGCGACCGCTCGGTGGCTTTTTGGCGATTGTTTCGATTCTCTGATTGGTGGAAATTTCTTTGCAGAGTTAAGGGTAATGTAGTTTCCACCAGAAACCTACAAACACTATTATTTAAGTTGAAATAATGCGAACTGATGGCTTCAACAAAAGCATGTGCCCTCGATTAACGACCTTTAAAGGATTTAAAGGTCTTCTTCTTCTGTGGAATTCTGGTGGGTTTTATTCCACTTTTGTTGCAAGCTTCTTTATAATTTTCCTTTCCATTCTGCTTAATAAAACTGTAATAGAAGGACTGTTCAATATAAGTGCTTCTTTAGCGATTTTATCATATTTTTCGTTTCCTGGTATAGGTAGGCCTATCCACCTTATTTTTCCCGTTAGAGCGGTGTCTGGCTTCCGGTGTCATCCGCTTCCAGCTATTTTTAGCTGTATAAAACAGCTTGTTTTGCTGCTTGGTATTGCAAATTGTTGAGTCTTAACATATTATTTTAATGTATTATCTTAATTATGAACACACTGGTTTGTAGTGCAAGCAGTTTTACCGTTTACTGCACTTTGTTATTCTTCTCGTTATTTCTCTACGGCAGCTTATGAACCGGAAGTCTCGCACATTCACAGAAAACGGCTTACTTCCGCGTTGAAGAATAAGGTGGATAGCAACATGTGCTGGTACCCATACAAAATTAACTCCAGCTTGTCTTCATCTATATAATATATTCAGTGTTTCTATGAAAATATCACATCTAACTGATAAGTGATGCCGCTGAATTTGAGCAAATCACAACCTTAATTGGCATCATCACTTCTTCTAACCAAGATCTGAATTGCCACTAATTCTGCAGTGTATTGAAGTCCCATCTGTTAACCTTTCATTCTTCCCTAATTTAAATTCTGGAATATAACATACTGCTTCTGTATGACTATCACTGGGTTTTGTGATCTGTCTGTATATATTGGAAGAAATGCATAATAAACTGTTCTGATATATTATTGATATTAATCCCATTCTGTTCTTTTTGAATACTATCATGAATCTGTAAATCAACTTCAGGTTGACTGAATAACCATGGCGGTATTGGAGAAATTGTGACTGTTAATGAAAATGTTATGTTAGTGACATTTCTGTAGCCCATTCATTTGCTTTCCATGCAAAACCTGTTCATGCCCAGTTTAGTCTCCCAACTCTCCCCTATTATTGCTTTTGTAGGGTGATCTGATTTATGCCCTTGCAAATTAATTCAGTAAGCCACAGATAATTTCAGTCGTCTTAGTGCATCTAAAGTAGGCTAGATCTGCCTGGTCAAAAACCAAACTGATAATTAGCTAATAATTCTATGCTCTCTAAAACATAATATAGATGAATAACAATCATTTTCTCCATCACTTTACAGAGGTTAGAGGTCAGAGCAATTGGGCTATAATTTCCTGCTACCAAGGTATTCTATAGTCTTTGCTGCTACTAAAGAATATTTCCCTTGGGAATAGGAATAATAACAAACTTGTTTCCAGGATAAGGGGAGTTGTCCTTCCACCAATTTTTTATTAAAAAATATCCAATATTTTTTAAGTATTACTCCATCCATATGTTTAATCATAATACAGCAATTTGGTTTTTTTGAAGCAGTAACTCTCATTAGCACTTTTTAGTTCCCACATTTTAAAAGTAGCATTTACAGCAGTTTGACTATTAGTTTTGTTTTGTTTTTTGCTTTAAAATTTCTTCCCTTCTTCTCTTATAGTTTTTTTCTGTGTGCTTTTTGAAAGGTGTAGCCTAATATAAAAGCTCAGCTTTTTCCTCCTTAGTCACTGCTGTTTCCCCTTCCCCTCCTAGAACTAGAATATCCTGATTTCTATAAACACCAACCATCTTTTTAAGGACACTCCATACTTCTCCCAACTGAGTTTCTCTTCTTATTGTAAAGCAAAATTATTGCCAATATTTCCTTTTAGCTTACTTAATTATTGTCCTTGCCTGTGCCTGTTTCCTTTAATGAAGTTGTTGATATTAATGTTTTATGAATGCCTTATTTCTTTCCTTAACTGCCTGATGCAGTCTTCATCCTACTGTTTCCTTCTGATTTAGGTAGAGATTCCTCAGCTGCTTTTATAATAATTGAATTTAATCTATCACAGCATAAGTCCATATCATCATGATTTAAATTCATCCCAGTCAGCTTTATCAAACCTCCATCTAGTTTATCTTATTTTCTTTATAAATTTTCCATTCTTATTGGAAAATAATCACTTCCTAATATTGAGTGATCTAAAAAATTTAGCTCCAGGAACTATTGTCAGATCTAAACAAGAAGTTGATAAATCTCTTATATTGACTCTAGTTCCTTTTTACATCATTTAAACATACTAAACCTTTTTCCTCCATAAACTCTTCAACTACCCCTCCATTAATAGGCTATCTGTACATAAACCTCCCCAAAGTTAATTATGTGCATTAAAATCCCCACACCATATCAAATCCCCAGTTTTAGCTGTTATTATATTCAGTTCCTCCAGTGTTAACTAATGCACGGATTATAAACGTTCATTTAAAAGTCTGTCTATAACCTATCGACCAAATCGTTTCCGCTTTCCTACCCACTTCCGTTGTACGGTCACAAACAAGAGTAAAGCCCGCCCACCAACACTCCAAGCCAACCCCTTACAGCGAGAGGGGGCTTGAACCTCACGCAGAATCCGGTCTGTCCCGTGCAGAAGAACACTACAGAGAAGCGATCTCCTGCTGGAAGTGATTATTAAAAGATCTGCTCCATATCAGGCCTGAATAATTCAAAGATATCGCCTACAATGGAAGATGGCAGGGAAACAGCTTCGATGAGAGAGCAAAAACGGAAGGATCGACAAATAGGTTGGCTACTCCTGAATTATTATTATTATTTAACATCATGTGTTTGCACCGTTGTGTGCGTTGGATATACGCTGCATTCAGTTGACATAATACGAATAAGCCATACTAAATGTCTCTGTATATTGTCTTTAATAAGATTAAAAATGCATTAGAAAATCTATAAACATTGGAAGCACGTCCATGCTCCACTTTTTTTCTTCAGGGTCTATTATTATTGAGAGTGCAGCATGGGTGTGTCTTACATATAAGCCCTCTGTGCCAAACTGGGCAACAACAGGTGCTCATACCCCAACAATATTAAAATGAGTCCTGCAGTACTATACAATCCAAGCACTTGTGTTTTCATCAGAACAATAACCTGTGTTTTGTTGTTTATTTCAATTATTATTTGTGTTGTTTTTTTAGGTTCTGAATTGATCGCGCAAAATAATAAAGGTATAATAATGAAAAAATATGATGTAGTATAGTATGGTGTGATATAGTATAGTGTGGTGCAGTATAGTGTAGTACTGAATGGTATAGTGTATCATAGTAGCCTATAGTATGGCGTGGTTTAGTAAAAGTAGTAAAAAATTGCATGTAAATGTCTAGAATTATTCTGATTATTTGTGCTGAACAACTTTTGGAGTTACTTTATGTCATCTTTATGCAAAACTAAAAAATTGTGTTGGGAAGCACTAGGACTTTATTTTGTAATAACCAAAATGTGCCTTGATTTATAGAGTATTATAACTTTTAAACAGATCTACATTAAATCCTGTGTAAAAGCATGGAGTTTTATTATCATGTGGCTGGTGGTCAAAGATCTCGGCTTGCGAGGTCAGTACCAGGCAGGGATGATTTAATCATTCTACAATTACTGTGATCATTGGCCTGCTCAATAATCATATCCAGTATTCAATCTTACTTTGCTCTGACTGTCGCAGCAGTTAATGGAATTTGCTCTGGATGGATCTGCTCAAGGAAATGTCTTATCTCTTATTAGGTCTGATGGGTTAGTAGACTAATGGTTTTAGGCTATACATACAGTAGACTCTTACAGTTACATTTCTCTATAGATCGGTGGTCTCACACAATTGATGATACTCAAGGTAGGTAAGGTTTGAAAGTAAAGCAATGGCAGTTTTGTTTGTTAATTTCTTTTTTAACTTTAGGGAAGCGTTCATTTGCTATGTGTGGCTTATTGATGTGGTTGAATGGCTATGAAATGTTGTTAATGTGCTGATGAGGTTCCTTGGTTCATAAGCAGACTAGTGTTATAATGCATGCAGTTCAGCTTGAAGCTAAAAGATTGAGTTTTTTCATCTTTGAACTCATTTAACCCATCATTTTTATGAGCTGTGTTACAGTAGGTTAAGTTGCATTTGTGAGTCTCTTTTTATCTTTTTTATTGTGTAGTACTAGTAATGTAATAAGTTTATGCATATGCACATTTGCTTTGCCTTATAGCCTTGGAGAATGCAGACAGTGACATTGGCTTGTGTGGTTGGATCCTGGTGCTTTTCTCCATCCTGCTCACGTTGCTGACCCTGCCTCTCTCCATATGGATGTGCATTAAGGTACTTTGTTGTGGTCCTTTCATTAGTGTGATGCCATACAGCAGGGATAGGCAACTTCAGTCCTGGAGGGCCGGTATCCTGCAGAGTTTAGCTCCAACCCTAATCAAACTTTCTAGTGATCTTGAAGACATTGATTAGCTTCTTTCGGTGTGTTTGATTAGGGTTGGAGCTAAACTCTGCAGGACACCGGCCCTCCAGGACCGAAGTCGCCTATCCCTGCCATACAGGGACATGTTTTCCTGTAAGTCTTTGTATATCAGGGTTCCCACGGTCTTGGAAAACCTTGGAAATTTGTGAATTGTGAATTCCATACATAGAAAATGAAAAAATAAATAAATAAATTGTTAAGCTGATAATTATTTTAATGTTTTGGCACTTAATGGCCTATTATATTATATTATATTATATTATATTATATTATATTATATTATAGGCCATTCAGTGCCCAAAAAATAAAAATAATTATCAAAACATTAAATATAATATAATATAATATTATATTATATTGTAGGTCATTCAGTGCCCAAAAAATAACAATAATTATCAAAACATTAAATATAATATACTATAATATAATATAATATAATATAATTGAAAAATAATACTAAAGACATTTTAAATGCAACAAGTTAATTTAGGTATCACAGCATTTATAATATACTGTGAATTAATTTTAAGAGTTGCAAAAGATTATACATATTATTTTTTTTATGATTGCATTGCTATTAATTTAGCATTATTACAGATTAATTTAAGGGAGAGTTTGATGACAGCAAAGGTAATCTAAATGTAAAAATAGTTAAGCATGTAATTTCCAGTACTGACTGATAGATCTGTTATCAGCTGATACTGACAAATTAAAGAAAATAAATTCAACCAATATGACACCTATAAATTGTGCATCCCTATAGATATTCTAGTTATGTTCAGCTCTAAAATGATGATCATGAGGGCAAACTCTATAAACTCTATAAAGTGATTTTACAATCCTTGGAAATCATAAACAGTTGGAAACATTCAGTGGTCAAAAGGTATGGATATATTTAAGTTGTGTTGATCATTCCCTTATCCCATATCATAAATTTGTGCCACATTTTTTCACACCAGATAGGAGTGTTTTCCATAGGAAGTGAGAAGTCCTGTAATCTTTATCGTTATCATCTTTATCTTTATAAGAAAGATGAAGAGTGCATGATAAAGGTTGCCATGCAACATCTAAATTACATAATTGGGGGCCGTTTTAACGTCTGCTGTTTTAAACTGCTGTAATTTAGCCCTTTTTATGAGATAAAAATACTTCTTGTTCTTACAGATTGTGAAGGAATACGAAAGGGCAATTATCTTTCGTCTGGGACGCATTTTACGAGGAGGAGCCAAAGGGCCAGGTAAAAGAAAACAAATCAATATGATTTGATCATTCTGATTTAATCAGTGCTAGTGGTTTAGGCATCTCATGTGATAATGTTCCTGCTCCTGCTCCTGTCGTCTGTAATCAGTGATCACACTTGTGTTGTTTTTGTTGTGTGTGTGGTTAAATGTGACACTTCTTGGTGTCTGCTTGTTTGCATTTGTGCTGTGGCCGTCCACCACAATGATGGCTTGTCACAAGGCTAAAAAATAAAACCGCTTGTGTTGTAGAGAAACAGAAGTGATCTGTTTTGCATTTCCGCTGACATGAATAAACCACATTTTTTTCAGTATCACACTAGCATTCATTTGAGTATGATATAAAGGCACAAAAAGGCACACCTTACTCAATCATATGCAAATGTAATAGAGAAATTGGTTATATTCTGGAAGTATTTCCCAGTAAGCACATGTGCTTTCCTGAGGCGTCTGTAAAAGATCGTATTACCTGCAAAGCATCACGTTTTATTTCAGTTGTTTATTTCAAGGGCACATAATGTCCTTGCATATATTTTCATAGCCTTTACAGTTAGATAGTAATAGGTATGTAAAAAGGTATTAACGTCTGAGATCGTAATGTCAGGTTATAACGTCATAACGTGCTTTGTACTCTAGCCTTCTAAGCCATAAAAGTCATTTGACCAGATGTCTAATTACCATCCATTTTGTTTGTGGCCCTGTTGCCATTATGTCACGTATTTCATTGAGGATTTTGGATCAGGTTTCAAGCAATCCTATGGTTGTTATAGTGATAATGCGATTTTCCTGGAGGCTGATCTTGGTGACTGGTTATATTTCAATGTTTGGTAACTTAATCTAAAGTAATTGCAAGTCAGCACTACGTATAATGATATTCCTCAATCATTCTTCTTCTTCTTCTTCTTTTGCATTTCTTTGTCTTCTCCTTCTCTTTCTATTCTTTATCTTCTTCTTAAATTTCAGCAAATTAATTAAGTTCAGACCACATAACAGATGGGTTCCTTCCAACTTGTTTTTATTTTGGACTTAATTTCAGCCTCAGAGTGAGATCACATTTACTGTTGCTCTGCGAAATTTCACAGGCAAAATCCAGTCACTTGAGTAGGAATCCGTGTGATCGCGAGTTTCATCTCAGGGTGAAAAAATTCCCCACACAGATTTCGCTCATGTTCAAGTTGCCGCAAGTTTAAGTTGCCACATTTGCAAACAAGCTGTTTAGTTTGGAAGTGCCTTCAGTGTGAGCTGTTCATACATTGCTACACTGGACAGTGGATCTTTTTTTTTCTTTTTTTAAGATGTGCTACTTTTGAAGAGATTTATTATCAAAGTTTGAAAATGTCCTATCAGCTCACATTGTTAAAATGTTTTGCATTCAATGAGTAACAATGATTGACAGAAATATTTGCACACTGTGGTTGCAGTTTTTTTTTTTTTTTTTTTTTTTTTGCTTACTGAATTGTGACGGTTCTTAAAGGGTTACTCCACCCCAAAATGAAAATTTTGTCATGTCGTTCCAAACCCGTAAAAGCTTTGTTCGTCTTCAGAACACAATTTAAGATATTTTGGATGAAAACCGGGAGGCTTGTGACTGTCCCATTGACTGCCAAACAATTAACACTGTCAAGGCCCAGAAAAATATGAAAGACATCTTCAAAGTAGTCCATCTGCCATCAGTGGTTCAACCGTAACGTTATGAAACTACGAGAATACTTTTTGTACGCAAAGAAAACAAAAATAACGACTTTATTCAACAATTCAACAATTGGAGAGTATCCGCTGGACGCAAACTGCGCACCACACGGATATGCTGTTTTCGTTCAAATCAAAGCGTAAACAAACACAGTTTACATCCAGCGGATACTCTCGAAAATGGCGCTACGCTGGCACGGAGGAGACGAATTGTTGAATAAAGTCGTTATTTTTGTTTTCTTTGCGTACAAAAAGTATTCTCGTAGCTTCGTAAAATTACGGTTGAACCACTGATGGCAGATGGACTATTTTGACGATGTCTTTCATACTTTTCTGGGCCTTGACAGTGTTAATTGTTTGGCAGTCGACATAGGGTAAGTGATTAATGACAAAATTTTCGTTTTGGGGTGGAGTAACCCTTTAAATGAAAAGGTGGCACAATGTTGAATCCTGTGTAACAGAAAAACTCCGACAAAGTGCATGAATCATTCAAAACCTAAGCTTACCTAAAACAAAACAATTCTTTTGCTGCTTTAGTGAATACTGACATTTTAGAAAATTCAAATCTATATAGCTGAAGTTATTGGTAAGTTTGAGTTAATGACACTGCACAGTGGCTGTGCTTGTGTTAGTGTCTCTGGTGTGTATTGGTCTGTGCTGTGTTTGGGAATATGAATCCACAGGGCAGTTCCCTCCAGGAATGAACTTATGAGGGTAGTGTCTATTATTAGTATTAGTCCACCGACTTAATCCCTCTTGCGCAATGAAAGTCAACAGAGGCTTTTCACTGTGAGCTTTTTATATGAAAATCTTTTCAGTAGTATGTTTTGAGGCAATAAATTTGCCTACATGCCATTTATACTATAGGTCTGAAAAGAAAGCAAGCTTGATTTCTTGGTCCTCTTTGAGCCCACAGGGGTCTGCAAACAATCTGCAGTAGGCTTCTCCTCCACAGTTTATTTAAGGGTGGAATGTGAGTGGAATTTTCCACAGCAGACTTTATACAAACCTCTGAACAGACTAACAAATCCTGATGACTCTCTATAAAACCTCCCAGTTTTGTTTAGAAACTGCAGGGATGACAAATTAAACACATTAACCACTACTAAAGCTCAAGCACACACACACACACACACACACACACACACACACACACAGATCTACTTGTTTTTCTTGTCACATGTTGCCAAACCGTTCTCATTGTCCTGTTTTTTGGGGGTTTTTTTGCAGCCTTTTGAGTCTATACTCAGCATTTTCTTTTTCCCAGGCCTGCTTTTTATATTTAGAAACTTTTTTTTTTTAATTTAAAAGATTTATTATATTAAATATTTGTTTATTAACTATACTATACATTTATATAGAGAGTTTTAAAAAAAGAAATTAGCACTGTTATTCAGCAAGAATGCATTCTTGAAGTTTTTTTCATTGATACAAAAAAGGTTATTTCAAATATATTCTGATCTTTTGAACTTTATAAAACGGATTCCACAAAATATTAAGCAGCACAAACAATAAGAAATGTTTCTTGAGCACCAAATCAGCATATTAGAATGATTTCTAAAGGATCATGTGACTCTGAAGACTGCAGTAATGGCTGCTGAAAATTCAGCTTTGCCATCTGTAAATTACTAATAAATTACTGTTAATAGATTACATTTTAAAATCATTCACCGAAAAACTAATCCTATAAACTGATCTAACTGCTGTACTGTGAAGCATCAAAGCAGATGTCAGTGTGATCATTCATTATACTCGTGAATGCAGTCAGCTGAGTCCAGTTGGCGGTGAGAATGGAATTTGGTAGATTGCCAGTTGTGCACTCATTGAAGATCAGCCCTGTTTCTGAGAGTTACTGATTATGATTCTCTGAGTGTCTGCTGCTGTTAAATCTTTTATTGTATATGTGTGTTGTCTCACACAGGTCTTTTCTTCATCTTGCCGTGCACGGACAGCTTTATCAATGTGGATATGCGCACCATCACCTTTGATATCCCCCCTCAGGAGGTGAGATCACACACACAAACACTAATCCTCAACTTCAGCCTCTGTTTTAACCCATGAACAGCATCAATATAAAGGTGACGCATGCCATCTTTACAAATGTTAATACATTTGCCACATAGTTTAATGTACAGGGATCTATAAGTATGTCCCTGTATGTAATAGAATGACATCCTAAAAAGTGTTTTTTTGGATCATTTTTTATTATTATAAATTAAATTTATATATAATTTAATTTATTTTATCATTTAAAAGAAATGTTTTCTATTTTAATATAGTTTAGAATATCATTATTTCAGCAGCCAGTCTGAAGTGTCACATGATGCTTCAGAAATCATTCTGATATGCTGATTTGGTGCACAATTGTGATCAAGTATTATTGGTGCTCAAGGGTCCATATTACTATAAACGTTGAAAACTGTGATATATCAGGATTCTGTGATGAATAGAAAGTTCAAAAGAACAGCATTTATTTGAAATACAAGTCATTTGTAACATTATTTGTAATGACTTTAATATCACCTTTGATCAATTTCATGCATATTTTCTGAACCCAAACTTTTGAATGGTAGTGTATCATGGTTTCCACAAAAATATTAAGCAACACATCTGTTTTCAACACTGATAATTATAAGAAATGTATCTTTAGCAGCAAATCAGCATATTAGAATGATTTCTGAAGGATCATGTGACATTAGTAATGGCTGCTGAAAACTCAGCTTTGCCATCACAGGAATAAATTACATTCAAAAAAAATGTTTGAATAGATAAGTTATTTTAAATTGTAATAATATTTCACAATATTACAGTGAAAATGTAAAAAAAAATAAAAATAAATGTAAAAATCATTAAAAATGTTAATATTTGAAATTTTTACCAGGTATTGTATGTTTGTGTTTGTTTTCCTTGTTTTGTTTTTTTATCACCGAGATGATGGTTTTGATTAAATAGTCTTTGTGCATTCATCCTGATAGGTGCTGACAAAGGACTCTGTGACAGTGAGTGTAGATGGTGTAGTCTACTACCGTGTTCAAAACGCAACGCTGGCAGTAGCCAACATCACCAATGCTGATGCAGCCACTCGTCTGTTGGCACAGACCACCCTGAGGAACGTGCTAGGTACAAAGAACCTGGCAGAGATCCTGTCTGACCGGGAGGAAATCGCCCACAGTATGCAGGTAACACACATGAAACTACACATACAAAACAAGAGTTATACTTTTAAAGGAATAGATCGCCCAAAAATAAAAATTAGAGCTTGTTCCCTCACTGAATTGGTTTGGGCTAGACCTGATTCTAGCAGACATTGTATATCTTCAGGCAGTGCATTCACCATAGCTCAGCCGAGACGCTGACTTATCCAGCTCGAGTGCATTGCTAGCGCCTTCCTCAGTTCGCACGTGGCCCGCCATTCGCTCATTCCATCTGACATCCTTTAAAAAACTGGGGAACATTCTTCGTGGCAGGCACACTTGGCATAGCACTTCAAACATGAGGAGCATGAGCCATGAGGAATCTCTGAGAAGTGTTTAGACTTGACTCTGTTTTTTTTTCTTTAGTCCACACTAGATGATGCCACAGATGACTGGGGTATTAAAGTAGAACGTGTGGAGATTAAGGACGTCAAACTGCCCCTTCAGCTCCAGAGGGCCATGGCGGCAGAGGCTGAAGCAACCAGAGAGGCCAGAGCTAAGGTAACATGCTTTTGATATTTAGTAAGGGCTGCTGTTACTCATTTCACATGGAAACATATTTCACATATTTTTATTATATTTTTCATCAAATAGATGCAGCCTTGGTGAGAATTAAAGGCTTATATATAGTGCACAACCCTAAAATTCTGGTGTACTATTTATTTTTGTTACACACACAGGATACTATGGGTTAATATTCATTATGTGGAAGGATATAACAAGATTTTGCTGGCAAACACATATTAATCATGCTCTCATGTACATACATGTACATATTGTAGACCAAATTATTGCAGTGTTTGGGAGCTGAATACAAACGTTCATTGCTCTGAGGCAAGACCACCGCAATACTCTCATAGGAAGACGGAAATGACAACTCCTTTCCTGTTTCTTGGTGTATTTCCCACTAATTTGTCTATTGATTTATGTGAGAGCCTGTATTTTGACATTTCCAGTTGTATGCCTGGTTAACCTCTTCCGTGTACAGTTGATTTGCCCAGCTTAAAAATGTTCATGAGAGCACATGTTTTCAGAAGAACATGGGAAAGGAAGTTTAATGAGTTTATTTTTGGTGCACAATTATTCTTGGATGCTTAGCTCAGATACAAGAAGTATGTTTTCGTCAAATCAATGCCCCAGCCTACATCAGCCACACAGAGAGAAGTGGGAAACCACTGTCCTGGTTAGTAAAAGTGTAAACGGTATCTCTCTGCATCAAAGTGGGTGTTTAGCAGACACTTTTAAAAAGAAGTAATGCTGACGTCAAAGGCTGTGCGTTTAGTCAAACCCTGTGGTGTTTTGGCATAAATTCATCTGTCACTTGGTACAAATATTCAGACAGCAATATTAGACAGATGCCAGTATAGACAGGCTGTGTGGCAAGACTTGATCCAAAAAAACCATTAACAAAACTATACAAGACAAAAAGAAACCTGACCCAAACTCACCTCAAGTTATTCCAAACCTGTATGAGTTTGTTTCTTCTGTTGAGCACAAAAGAATAATTTAGGTAACCAAACAGTTGACGGTAGCCATTGACTTCCATAGAATGGAAATATAATTGGAACAACTTGAGGGTGAGAAAATGATGACAGAATTTTCATTTTTGTGTGAACTATTCCTTAAAATACAAGTTCACCTGCAGTAAAACTGTGGTTTAAATCTAGTTTGTTCCGACTCCTGGGAATGTATACTCTTGGTCATAAAGCAAAACCAGGCGAGTTGCTTAAAGGAATAGTTCACCCAAAAATGACATTTTGCTGATAATGTACTCATCCTCAGGCCATCCAAGATGTTGATGAGTTTGTTTCTTCATCGGGACAGATTTGGAGAAATGTAACATTATATCACTAACTGACTGTTTGCAGTGAATGGGTGCCGTCAGAATGAGAGTCCAAACAGCTGATAAAAACATCACAATAATCCATAAGCAATCCACACGACTTCAGTACGTGTTTGTAAGAAACAAATCCATCAAGACATTTGGACTTTAACATGTCGTTTCTAGCCAAAATACCAGTCCATAATCTATAATAATGCTTCCTCCAGAGGAAAAGTCCATTTCCTGTTTTTCTCTAACATCAAAATCCACCAACATATTTGTTTAGAACTGTTTTAAACCATTTTTGGCTTGTATTTTAGCATATTTCTCTCCTGATTCGGATAAGATGACTGTTTCACTGGAGAAAGTTAATTTCACTTCACAAGAAATTAATTTATGGACTGGAGTTGTGTGGATTATTGTGATGTTTTTATCAGCTCTTTAAACACTCATTTTGACGGCACCCATTCAGTGCAGAGGATGTATTGGTGAGCAAATTTTCTCCAAATCTATTCCAATGAAGAAACAAACTCCTCTACATCTTGGATGGCCTGAGGGTGAGTACATTTTCAGAAAATGTTCATATTTAGGTGAACTATTGCTTCAAAGGAACGATGAGATAACTCAGAGTATGACTGTAGGGGAAAGAGTGGGTGTCAAATTGAAACTGGGTTAAGGGTTGGAAGTTTTGTGTGGTGTAAAAGGTTTGATAAATCAAGACACGTATGTTTTTTTTTTTGTTTGTTTTTTCACACCGCCCCTCTGCTGTTTGTAGGTGATAGCCGCTGAGGGGGAAATGAATGCGTCACGGGCACTGAAGGAGGCATCTCTGGTGATCGCAGAGTCCCCTTCTGCTTTGCAGCTGCGCTACCTCCAGACCCTCAACACCATCGCAGCGGAGAAGAACTCCACCATCATTTTCCCTCTGCCTATTGACATGATGCAGTCCTTCATAAAGCACTGAACTAAGAGCCACATAAAGCTACCTACACACACACACACACACACACACATACAGATACAGATGCATCCATGCAGAAATAAACAGACTGATGTTATATAACATGCACTCATGTGAGTATAATGTACAGCCAGGTCCAGAAGTCTGAGACCACATTGAATTCTAGTATTCAATTTTTGAAAACTTAAAACTAAGAAACATGAAGTGAAGAAGAAATGTGTGTGGTTGTATTTGCAAATTATTCATCAAATTGGTAATCATGTGACTCTGTACAGATAGCCAGATGTTCAAAATGCTCTTGGGATCATCTCAAATAATTCTGGAGAACATGTTCATCAAGTTTTACACAAATTTGTGGAGTTCATGCAGCTTGAGTGCTGCTGCTGTTGAAATACATATGCATTCTGAAGCCCATACACATTTTTAATATTTTAACCACTCAAATTGTTATTCTGATCATGTACTATATTAGAAAAATGCAAAATAGAAACATTTTCACTAGTGGTCTCATATTTGGACCCTGCTGTACATACACCACATAATCACAGCCTGATGTGTGATCTGTAGATGTTCCTAGTAAAGACATGTTCACTCTGTCTGAAGGAAATCTAATACAGCCAAACAATATGAAAGTCATAAAATATTTGCTAAATAAGAGGCCAATTTAAAAAAAAAAAAAAAAAAAATCACGTTGCTTTGTTTTAAACTTTTTTTTCTTAATGCATATCAAGAATTTGGACTTGAAGTGAATGAGCGTTACAAATTGAAATTGTGTACTATTTCTCTGGTTGTAACAAGAATAGTAGAGCGATACAGACCAGTGCTGGTTGAGATACTGAATATTGCAATGTGATGTTTGGCTTTTTGGTTGATAGGTTATGGAACATCTCCTGGTCATATGAGTACATGTGTGTGTTTCAGGCATATGTAACCTAACCTGCTTGATTGCCAAACAGATAATAAACCGTCTAAAGGAATATGTGGATAGTATCAGGTGTCAAAACATGAAACTGACAGCAGTGCTTATTGTGCCTACCAGTTGTTCTCGCTTTCTTGAACCTTTATTAACGCTGACTGTCAATTTAAAAGCCTTAAGCCATATCCATTTCAATTACTGAATATGTACAGGTTTACATGATGATTTTTAAAACCACAATGCATTTGTACATCCATTTCCTGTCACATTAATATTTTATCGCTTGGTTTATGAAATCTTCTATCTTACTGTTTTATCTACCAGACATTTACATACAAGTAATATGATATTTTTACATCAGACTTCAGCTGAAAACAAATTAAGCCTATAGAGGTCAATGTTTGTGCTTTTAATGACTATTTGCTGCTTCAGATATCAGAGGATGGAATTATGAAGACTTGTCAAAGATGTGAAATTAGTGTCAGTGCTGCTTAGGACTGTTTAAGGTTTCAACAATATTTTGAAATATTTGTGTTTTCATCATGTATCGGTCTATCACAATTCTATATGTAATTGTTTATTCTGTCATTTAACTGATGTATGCTGAATATCACATTTGTTGTTTTGTCCAACTCACTTTTATGTACATTGTAATATTGAATGTTTTTGTTTGCATATTTCTGATGTGTGATTTTCCCATTCCCTTCAGTTGATAATGTGTAATCTTTCTCATGACTTACAAGTACATAAATTCTTTACCTCCTTATTTTCCCAGACTGCTATTAATATGATGCATAAATCAGTCTTTGAAGAACACTCTGGAAACATTTTTGGATTGTGGTTCTTTATTGTATAAGTAGTAAAACTGGGAAATCATTATTTTTTATTTCAGGTAGAGAAGGATTTGCGAAAGCAGGAGTATCTGGAGTAAGTTGCTATACCAGTCTTTAGCAAATATCAAAGGCAGCCAATATCTGCACTATGAGGTATACCATTTTATCTGATCTTCAGGCAGTTAACTGACCCATATGTTAACAATTAAATCACCCCTAGAAATGAACAGCAGACCTTTAACCATTAATTCTCATGATCGCCTATGTAGGAATAAGTTGGGTCTCTAGGCCTCTAACAAGACATGCTCATTTAAAACTCCAGCATTCTGGTTATGGATTTAACCGTCTTAAATTAAAAAGTACTCCAAGAAATGGCTATTTCTCTAAAATCTAAAACCAAGTGAATGGCTTTTTTTTTTACTTGGATAAAAAGCAGTATTAGTTTCTTTGAAAAAGTTTTGCAGCGCCCTCTGCCTGTAGAGGGAAGTCATTGCTCACACCGACCATGGCTGTGTTTGGAATGAATACTAGCTTACTACTTACTGAATATTGCTCAGTATGTACTGCATACTGCCTAATTAAAAATAGCAAGTGAAAAAGGTATTACTTCACAGTAAGCGTTTGAAACAATAGTATGTTACATTGTTGTCACAATACACAATTAAACAGCAAATGATGGTAAATGAAAATTAAACATCTTAAATGTATTATGTTTTGCATTTTTAAGCTAGTTTTGTGTTAACTTTTGGCAGTCTGATGTAGCAATCAGTCATTTAAAAAAATAAAATAATATAACTGATATTAACCTCCGGAATGCTCAAATGTGTTTAGTTTTTAATTAATATCTTGAATTATCTTTTATATTTTCAGTTTTTATTTTAGTTTAATTTTAGTAATTTTGATATGTGATTTTGTCATTTTTTTTTCTTTGATGTTGTTTTATATATATTTTTTCCATTTTATTTTTAGTTATGTCCAGCGAGTAATTTGTAACTTTTTTTCAGTTAGTTGCCAAAGCAACATTTCAAATTTTTTAAATTTAGTTCAAGTTCTTCGTCCAATATTTATTTTTTTAAATTTTATTTTAGCTTTATTTTGAATTGTTTCATTTACAGCAATTTAGTTTTAATTAACAACAATTGTATAACATTGTGGGATACAATGTTTAACAGTATGCTTTGTCGTATACTGCACATTTTGGCAAATGTAATAAGTTACAAGGGTATTTCATGCATTCAAGCAAAATGTGCATACTATACACACACTATAATACACTTACAGAATAGTGTGAGTAGTATGCTAGTATGCTATTCTGAACACAGCCAAGCAATGAACTCCTGAGTGTCAGATGGAAGAGCGATAAGGTGGAAACAACTCATATCTAGGCTACCATTAATTCAGTATTTTGGTGGCTTCATAAACACTAAGTAGTATTGCTAGTAAACCTCTTTATACTGGTCACATAAAAAAGGTTTATAGAAAAGGAAGGCAAAAAGATGTCTGACAGATTTTGACGATGATATCCCTGTATATTTTCTTATACAAGCTCACGCACTTCAGCATCATAAGCTGTGCAGACCAAATGCAACAATCTAAAAGCTTTAAAAGTCTTCAAAACATTGTTGAGCACAGAAAGAAAACACTTAAATACAGAAGTAACGAGGTGAAGAATTAATGGAGTTGCCTTATGTTTGGTGACTGAAGCTCAGGGCAGTAAAGTGCTCTTTTTAAAAATTGCCTTTTGATACTGACCCAGGACCAGCTTGGTTTTTTGAATCCATGATTAAACCCTGATAAGCATCAAATTGGCATCTTATATGTATCTAAGGGCAACTTTGATCAACTTGCAGTAAGGCAGTGGGGTTTAAAGGTCAGGGGTGACAGCTCAAAGTTCAGATCTCCAGCTCCGCCATGGCCCGCTCCAGCGGGTCAGTGCTCCAGTAGTCATGGTCCCAGCCCAGGAACCAGCCTGTGAAAGTGGGCGGCTCAAAGCCCTGTTTGATCTTCACGATGGGTGTGCGCGGGTCACGGTTGGCTGGATCCGTCTCGATGTATCGGGCAGCTGGAGAAATAGAACGAGCTTAATATGGGATTCATAAAAGGACGCATTATAAAGTGTTTTGGGATTTCAAAATAAGCTCATGTTTCTATCTTCCTTTCTATCTTGTACACATTATCGCCACCTACTGGACTGTAGCATCGACCACAGACAACATTAACTGAATAAATTTGTCATAAGATACAGTAACATTCAAAAGTTTGGGGCCAATAAAAGTCTATAAAAGAAATCATTTTGATCAATTTAATATGTCCTTGCTGAATACAAGAGACAGTAAACACATCTATAATGTTATAAAAAAAAATTATTTCAAATAAATGCTGTTCTTTTTAATCTTCTATTCAACAAAGAATTATGAAGTGCAATTTTGTTTCCAAAAAAATATTAAACAGTTAAACTGCTTTCAGCTGATAATATTAAAAGTTCCTTGAACACCAAAACAGCATATTAGAATGATTTTATGAATTCATTTTTCCATTATAAAAATTGCAATTGCTTGGATAAACAAAAGTTGCATTGTGGGATACAACAGTATAAGTTTAAAGCATTTTAAGGAGTCTTACCTGAAGTCATCGCCTCAGTCTTCTCCTCGTCATGAGCTTCATTACCAATCCAAACAAACACCTGCAAAACACATCAAGATTTATTTAATTTCCCTGTGATGCGTTATTAATTCATTAAACGTCAGTTGCATGTCATTGTATTAATAAAGAGGTCATTGTATCATGCTTGTCATTAATAAAAGACAAGCATGATACAAAATTTTGTTGAACTGCCAGAAATGTAATGATTAACCATCTATTTGGAAATTGTATCTAATCCAGTGGTTTGGCCAATAAGCTTCTGCAGTTAGTCTCTCCTGGTCGATGCCGTAACTACACACACAGCCATTCAAAACTATGTATTTCTGATATAATAACAACATTTGCAAGCAATATAAAACTGTTTTCTGGTCACATGCTTCCAATAATATGAATGAGAATATGTAGCACTCCCATTTATATATGAGATCTCCTTTATTACAACACAAGTATGTAAAGTAGAACAATCCTTTTAAAGTAGTCAGTTTACCTGATCCCAGGTGTCCAGGATCATGACATCATCTGTAGCCAGGTCCTCTTGAGTCATCTCTCCAGGAACTTCTTCAATCTGCACGGATATCAATGCATCCATAATGAATGGCTCTTTGTTATACTTCGTTGACAATATACTTAAATCAGGGCAGGCAAAAAAATCTGGGCGTGATACTCACAATAAAACGCCCAGTTTTGTTTGAGCAGGCGAACAGTCGTGGCGGGTGGGCATTCATCTTGTCCTTTAGCCTGGAGGACGTGCGGTAATCGGCCTTTCCTCCCAGAGCGTCCCAGAAGCTACCTGCATTGTGATGCATACATGTATATTTGAGAATCTTTTTTTTTTTTTTTTTTTTAAATAAAAACATTCCTAGCAAAATCATTAATGGTTATGATATATATAGTAATAGAAAATGGTCACACATGAATGAAACATGAATAAATTGTAAAAATGTAAATTAAATAATTACATTTTCAAAAAGTTACATACTTTAATTTCTTTAGTTTTATTCATGCATCTTAAAAGGAGTAGTTCACCCAAAAATTCAAATTCGGTCACATAAGCCATATGGCCCACTATTATGATGCTTCTATTAACTTTTCTGAATTTTTTAAACTTTGAAAAGCTCAGGTTTTCATTTCTGGGTGAAATATTACTTTGAGTTCTCACCATCCTCTCCTCCTTCACCCAGCTCGGAGGCAGACACTCCAAGGATATCACAGAGCTGCTGTGCCCCACGTTTCTCCGTATCACTGGCTCCTCGTCCCACCCATATGAACGACGCAGCTGGGGTCACCAGGACGAAGGCATCATTGGAATTCAGATTGGAGGACACAGCATCAACCTGGATACATCAACGGTTAAGATCAGCAATTATTGTGAGAGAGTATTTAAAAGCTCACACCAATAGTAAATATTAGATGCTGACCTCCACCGCTCGTGTGCACCCTGTGGAGTTTGAGCGCACTTGGAACAGCCGAGTCTCGGCTAGCGCAGTCTGACCGCCTTCCCTGGAGGTGCCACCCTTGTGCACCACCATGGGCTGCCCTCCGAAAAGACTCATGAGGTGAGCAGGTTCCTTACCCTGAACCACCCGCACCTGAAAAATACACAGCAAATATTCATTAAACAGAGACAACAGGAATTCCTGCTTTCGCAAAACTATTAAAATGCTGGAATTCTGATATACAAAATACAAAATACACTGTTCAATAGGCTTTGGTTGAGGATGCATTTAATTCCACAGGGTGGCAGCGTGGAGCTCACAGTTTGGAATGTAGAGCTAAAGCCAACATTCCCAGCATCCTTTGTGGTCAGAATGATGGCAGTGGGCTGTTCAACTCCAGGAGGAAGCAGAGATTTATCAATGGTCACAGCTAAAGTGGTTATTTTTTCCTCTTGCCCCAAAAACTTACATTTGGTCTTCCCCTGCTGTTCTATGCTGAATTATACTGTACATTGCCTTTATTGCAATGTTAATATTTGTTCTTTATGCTTCCATTAAACTTCTGTTTGTCCCTACAGTACACAATGCTTTAGTAAAGATATACACTATTGTGCAAAAGTTTAGAGTAAAAGAAGACTTTTATGCTCACCAAGGCTGCATTATTTGAATAAAAATGCAGCAAAAACAGTAATATTATGAAAAATATTACAACTTAAAACAACTATTTTTATATATTTTAAAATAGAATTCAATTATAAATTGCAGTCATAACTGGGTTTAATGCTGGGTGAGCCGTTTAATACTTTTGTGCAAACCTTTATACATTTTTTCTTGGATGAATAGAAAATTCAGAGGAAAAGCATTCATTTGAAACATATTATAATGTCTTTACTGTCACTTTTGATCAATTTAATGCATTCATGCTGAATAAAAGCATGAAAAAATATCTTATTGACCCCAAACTTCTGACCGATTGTGAACAACAACAGAGGTGATTCTTTGGGATGTTGCTTACTGCATTTTACACATCATCTACTTTAACATGCTGAATGTGTTTTTGTGTACCAGTTTAATGTGCATGGCAGCATGCATAAAACCAGACAGGAAAATCACACTTCAAAAAATTGTAAATTCATGATGGAGCATTTCTGTTAATGTTAACATGCTCATTCCCAAAAGTAATCTATTAATGTGGAAGACAGCTAGTTATTTGTGCACAAAATGAAGACACAAGTACACTAATGGAGGCGTATACAGCGATAATACATGTCAGTGTACAGAGCCTTACAAAAAACATACTAATCTTTTTACACATTGATCATGTATACCGATCATGCGGACACCAATGAGGTCATGATTTTAAAAACCCTCTGCTGAAGCCTTGTTTCTTTTAGCTGTAGAAATTCAGTTAGATAATGGACATCATGCTGCTACACTGTGCAAAATGAAAAAGCATTAGGGGAACATGAGTAGGAATTTCCAAAAAGCAGAGGAATTTCCTTTCAGATGTGTATCTGTTGTTAATGTAATGTGGTGTAAGATCATTTTTATTTGTATAAATGTGGTGGAGAAACATTCAGGCTCTGTACAGGGACATGCAATCCTGAGAAATGGATACCTGAGTGGTGAGGGGAGCACCAGCCATCTACAGCAGGATGTAGAATATGAATAAAGGACAGGAAGCAAAGACATAGAGGTGGATGTTGGTTAACAGATGAAAAAAAAAAATCCAGGAAGGCTAGTGCAACCAGCAATAATGACAAAATGTAGCTAAGCTATGACAGCATACAGCAGGAACCAGGAGCTCCAGGAAGCTTGAACTTAGTCAACATGAAATCATAATCAACCCTAATTCATTTAACATGAATTAGGTGCAGTCATGAATCAACAACAACAAAGAAAGTTTATTTTTGTAATCTTTCATCAAAATTGTAATGCACATGAATTTTGAGCATGAATAAATTGATGAATTGTCAATTTTGGTTTCATGGTAACTTTACAGTTCTAGCCGATGCCAGTAAACTTATTACAAGTTTCATGTTACGTCAAATAACCAATAAATTGACAATATAAAAATTCTATACTATTTTGTCTAAATAGATTAAACTAAAAATAACTAAATTAAAAATAAAATCAAATTAAATATAAAACCAGCAACTATGAATGTTACAAGTGAATTTAGGCATTAATAGATTTTACAGCATTATTAAATTATTAGTGTTTTTAAAGATTGAATTTAAGGGAAAGGGAAGTGGTGTGTGGCCAACTATGGTGACCCATACTCAGAATTTGTCCTCTGCATTTAACCCATCCAAGTGTATGCACACAGCAGTGAACACACACCCGGAGCAGTGGGCAGCCAATGCTGCAGCACCTGGGGAGCAGTTGGAGGTTTGGTGCCTTGCTCAAGGGTCTCACCTCAGTCGTGGTATTGAGGGTGGAGAGAGTGCTGGTTATTCACTCCCCCCACCTACAATCCTTGCCGGACCTGAGATTCAAACCCACAACCTTCAGGTTACAAGTCCAACGCTCTAGCCATTAGGCCACAACTGCCCCCAAAAGTGAGCATTAGGTGACAGCAAAGCTATCTAATGAAGTCCTGTCCTACATTTTTTTCACTGAATACCATTTCATCATAAATATGCCACAGCATCACAGTTGTAAAATGGGTTGTGAATGCTGTTCCATGTTAACTTGGAAAAAAAAAAAATCACAATTGCACTTTTGATGGAGGAGCCCCTGATGATAAATTCAGCATTACACATATGGATATGATTGTGATTAAGTGATCCATTGAGATTTATTCATTGGCATTACCTGCACAGGTCCACCTCCAAGCTCATCATCCAGCTGGGCAGCCAAGATAGCAGATGCCCCAATCTCATCTTGTGAGGAGTCCTTACCCTGCCTGTAACAGACATCATAAGCATAGTCTCAGCCTCAGACATCACGCCCACGGACCGTTGGCTGAACGTCTGATGCATACGGCACACAAAAGTGGAAACACTTCAGGAGTTTCAAAGTCGACATCGGATTGGTTGAATTATACAGGATTTCCGGGAGACGTGTATGTCGCATTCTTTAACGTTTCTCCTGGCAACAAATATGATGTGACGCCAAACCCCCTCACGAAAGAAGAAAGCCGTCGTGTTTACAACTGTGACGATGAGTGCTTATCAGGGTCAACTAAACACTGGATTTTCAAAAGTATGTGAAATATTTAAAGTTCACAGTATAGAATCTTTAAAATACGTCCGAGAGCTTTACGCACTGGTCTGTTATTGTGGCGACATTTCCACGCCCCCAAAACGTGACACTGAACGAAAAAAACTGTGATGGGTTGTTTGACATGTCGGTCAAACGGCCTCATGGGTGGGCCTTGGCCAATGAAAGCTGCCATGGATTCCAGACCTTCAGCTGTCAGTATGAAAGTATGGCTATGCAAGACTATCATAAGCAAGTCAGACATCATAAGACAGCTTAATGAATTGTTTCAAGAAAACACATAGCATGTCCTCCTGGGATTATGTCAGATGAAGCTTTAGATCAACTGTGTGAGATCAAGTCATACCAGATGTAGATGATGTGACCCTGCCTGCCTCCATGGCGGTAACTGTACAGGATAATGTAACTGTCTCCTCCATAGAACTGGCCATAAGTAGAAGGATCAACTGGGGCCTTGTCTGATCCTTCAATACGCCAGATCTAAAGTATCAGGTGACATAAAAATAAAAATATCATTACAGTACTATCATTGTATTTGTATATGAAACATATTGTGTGACCTCAGGTCAAGTTACACAGCAGTGTGTGCTCACTCACTGACCTGTTTCTCTCCGTTGCCGTCATCAATCATTCCATGTTGGGCGGCCATGGCTGGTGAATCATGCAGAGTTGAAGCATCGAATGGCACCTTCTCGATCTTAGCAATGCTGTTTGAGACGTAAGCCACACCCAGACCCTCCGTCTGGTCCACATCACGCCAGTTTTTGAAGAACTGTTTGAATAGAGGCGTCTCGCCCATCTCCGGGAGAATCTGAACCTGCGTGTGTTTTGGGTAACCCATTTTCTTAATGAATTCATCTGCTGCCTTCATGGCAGCCTTTCTCTCTTCCACATTGGCATCTTTTCCTATAAAACAAACATTGGTGTGTCAAAAAAAGAACTCTGAATAACATTTTTAAAAAAGTCTCCTTTTGTTTTCTCAGTCAATACCATTTACCTTTCCAAACAAAGATTTTGCCATCTGAGCCGTGATCCAAGATGAAACAGTCGCTTGATTCCAGTGCACTCTGGGAGAAAGGGTTCTCAGCGGCCACCAGAGCAATCGTCATGTCTCCACTGGCATCAGACACCTAAAGTACAGGAAAACGTCAAGAAATTCAATGTACTTATGGTCTACAAGGGCTATTTACATATTTACATGGTTTATATCCAGTGGCTACCTTATAGAGTTTGGCCATCTTCCTGTTGGAGGCATCAGCCTTGACATCATCAGATGCTCCTTCAGGCAGGTCTGGTTTTTCTCCAAGAACCTGCCAGAAGATAATTGGATCATGCATTTAGTGAATCTCTTGTCAATTTTGAAGTTGAAGCTTTCTGTCTTTCTTACCTCCAACATCTTCTCGCGTTCCACCCCTTCATCACACACATACACACGAGCGCGTCCACTGCGTTCATTGTCACGAATGCCCTTCGCAAGCTGAGTAGCTTTTAGCTTTTCAAAGCGGTTACTCTTTGAACCACACCACTGGTAGATCTCCTGTAAAAATACACAGAGCAAACAGGGTTAATTTTTTTAAAAATTATATTTATGGGCGTTTTTTGCCTTTATTGGGACAGGACAGTAGAGAGCTAACAGGAAAGCAGTGGGAGGAGAGAGAGAGGGGGGCGGGATCAGCAAAGGACCTTGAGATGGGAAACGAACTTGGGTCACCATGAGTGCAGTTGTGCTGTATGTCAGCGCACTAACCACGAGGCTATTGGCGCTGACAAACAGGGTTATTTTAAAGGTTTTTTTACAATATCAATACCCCTCACTCTCTTCACATGATACTCACGTTGCCCAAGTCCAGGATGAAGCAGTCTCCCTGGTTAAAGCTCTCCCAACTGACTGGCACTTCTGTTGCTCTGACAACACGCCGACCTTTGACCTGTAGCACGCGTTGCACTATAACTTCATTGGTGACCACATGCTTGAATCCAGATGCAACCCCACCTTTCTGGAAAACAAAACAAGATGGAAGTGAAACGAAACACACACACAAACACAAAAAACAACAAAACAATAAAAGCTAAAGAAAACCAAAACAAAACAATAAAAAGCAAAAGAAAATCAAACAAAAAATAAATCTAAATAAAACCAAAATGAAACAAAATACACACACACAAAAAACAACAAAACAATGAAAGGAAAAGAAAACCCAACCAAAACAAAACAATAAAAACAAAAGAAAATCAAACAAAAAATAAAAACTGAAATTAAACAAAATACACACACACAAAAAAAACAACAACAAAACAATAAAAGCAAAAGAAAACCAAAACAATAAAGGCAAAAGAAAACAAAACAATAAAAACAAAAGAAAATCAAAAAAGTTTCATGTCTGGCAATATTACTATTCCATTCCAACATTTTTAATAGTAACATTTAGCGGAAAAACATCAAGACATTTATATAACATTATAAATGCAATTCATGACGTCAATGAAAAATTTGTTTCATCTTGGACATCCTTATTTGGATTAGTCACTTTTTTGTCACTTTCTATTTGTCCTGTTGACAATTGGACCACTCACCATGTACTGCAGCCCTTTCTTAAAATATCCCAGAAATGCTTTGGACTCATAGCCTTGAACTTCACGGTACTGGATGGGCTTTCCACCCAAATAGTCATCCATCTGCACTGTGAAAATGGCAGCCGCCCCACTTTCATCTTGCGTGCAATAGTCACCTGTCAGTTGAGGGAAGAGCATATATAAGAAATGTAGCTGATGCATCTGATAACTAGCTGGTCTTGAAAATTAGGCAAAACATTTACTTCAGTACTAAAATAAATGTTAGAATCTCTTTAACACAGCATTGTCCTCTTACCTAGCCAGAAGTGGAGGTCATACTGTAGGTTGCCAGAGCGTTGCTTGATAGTATTGAGAACCACGTAAGCATCACCGGTGTAGAACCCTCCATAGAGGTTCTCAGGAACTGCCACCAAATCAAACTTCTCAATTCTCCACACCTGGAGCCCAGGTTCCTTCCCTGCTCGCTCAAACTCAGGGTGGTACACCATGCTGTCTAGAGAAAGAATACACAAACACATTGTTTATTCAAACTGATGCAAATGGTGAAAAGCATTTTACCAACATTTGTGAGAGATTTATAAAACTGTTTACTGAACTTCTTACACTCCTAAAGGTCTTACATTCACACTGCAGGCACACAGCAAAATAAACCCAGTGAACTGGACTATAAAAAAATCCAGTGGCTGGGAGTTTCCTTCTGTGGTGATAGACAATTGGGCTGGATGCAGGAAAAAGGAAGCACTGTAACTAATGCTGTTGGAGTGACAGTGCCAATGGTGGACACTCAGTCCTGGCCGTATCATTCAGAACACTAGTCCTTGCATACAGTTGCTCGCCAGCACTTAATGTGGCAAGGGCCTCTGAGAGGGTGACCATGTAAGCTGAGCTTACCGCCCACTTGTGGGGTGGGGATATGGTGAAGTTTGGGATGTTTTAGACATGAGTCATTCAGAAATGAGACAGTAGCTTTGTAACTCTTTTTACTGACCAGAAGACATTCCTCAGAGAAAAAAAAATCCATCCAAGAAGGGTGCAGTGTTTACCAAGGATCAATATTTACCAAACATCCATCACATTTAAATCAGAAGTTGTGGTTTAGGATTTCTTAACATTATGAAACACCAAACCACAGGGGGGCAAACACCAGACACTGTTGGAGCACCAAACACTGTTGGAGCCAGTGACTACAAAAAAAGGAGGGATGAGGAGGACATGCAATTCCAAATATGGTGTTTCATGTTCCTGGTCCATTTTAATGATCTGCCTTATAATGCATTAACAAAACTGTGACTGCTTCCTTGCGAAAGAAAAAAACAAAAAACAACTTTTTTCTTTTTGAAAAATATTAATACTTTTAATTAATACGTTTGATCAAAAGACATTTATAACATTACAATATTTTAATTCACCAAAATTTGCTGAAAAAAATTATGGTTCATGGTATAAATATCCCTAAGAATAAGCAGCACAACTGTTTTCAACACTGAAAATAATAAGAAATTTTATGTTTACAAAATGTTTATTGTTTATTGTGTACAAAATCAGCATATTAGAATAATTTCTGAAGGATCATTTGACGCAGAAGACTAAAGTAATGACTACTGAAAACTTACCTTTGCCATTACATAAAAAAAATAGAAAACAGTTATTTCAAATTGTAATAATTCTTCACATCATCAAACTTTTTCTGCAATTTTGATCAAATAAAGGCAGCCTTGGTGCATTTTTCCAGCAACACTTTTAAGGTGTTAAAGGTATAAAAAAAAGTAATTTACAATAGACAATATTATGGCTATACAATAATTAAAAGTGAATTTCTCAACAATCATCTCAACAATACAATGTATACAGTTTATAAATTGGGTATTAATTTTTAAAGATCATTTTTGAGTGTGGCAAAGGAAATCTTAATGTAAAAATAGGCAAGTGACTGTGCACAATTAGGCCTAAATATGCAATATTAACTATAATATTGATTAGAAATATCCAATATCAACTAATTAGAGATAACTAATATGGTACCGATATATTTGCAATAATCACAGCCATTAAGCACATTGTCTCTCATCATCTCTAAGCACATTACACTATAAATCGACCATATATTCTAATATTATGATTATAAGGTTTTATTTTTTTCTCTACACTCATGAAAGACTAGACAAAGTGGCAGGCCCAGCAATTAAGCACTGCAGTAGAACTGTATAAGATACAGTTGTCACCACGCATTCACTCACACCTCCTGTATTAGATCAAACCACAATCAGGCAGCACATGCTTCACAATCAAGCATCTATTTTAAGCCAGACATAGGCGTGCTATGAAACAACTGCTTTATAATGAACATCAATAGACCACCATTTGCTCTATTTCAGCTGTTGTTCAGCACCATTTGCTCTGTTTCAGCTGTTGTTGTGTCAGCCTGTACACCAAAGTCTATGCCGTGTGATCTGGAACTGATCTCCAAATGTTTTGATGTGCCCAAGTACATAAAGGGACATTGTAACTTCTGAAATGTCTTCTGAACACAAAGCATCAGTGTGACAGAAAGGCTAATTAACAGAACATTGTTTCACGCAAATGACTGATCTCAGTCTCTAATATACTGCTCCGGGTTACTCTCTTGAGACATGCATGAAATATTTAGCATACAACAGGCTATGCTGAACTAAGCACATCTTGTATGATATAGCTGATGAGGATGTCGCTAGTCCGCTAGCCCACAGAAGACTATAAATAGACTAGGTCATGTGACATTTGCTTACAGGTCAAAATGGGAGTGAGATGTTTCTGGGAAGTGCCTGTATACATTCTGAATAGGCCTTAGTAAAAAAAGCAGTAGGATGTCCAAATACCAAGAATACCATGAAATGAAAGTTCACCCTATGTATTTTTCTTAATGCATGTTGTTGATCTTATTGTGAATGATTCATCCATGCATGGTTAAATGTCTTGACTTCATTTTTTTTTTTTTTTTTTTATCAAAATGTCACAATCCGAACTTCCGGAACTTCAGATCTGCCTCCATCTAATCAATAACTGGTGGATAAAACAAAGTCCCTGCCCAACATTTTTGTTCTTTTTTGATAACAAGAGATTCTGTCAGTAAGAAGAATTATGAGTGGGCTGGTACCAAAAAACTTGAAAAAGGTGTTTCTTGTAGATTAATTTTTATGTTTTTTGGTGGATGTAGTATGTCTGGGAATATATTTATATGCCTGTATACCTAAAATACATACTTCAATAGAACTGTGGTAAACTAGACAAGCCCTTGTTTCCTCGCAGTTCTAGGAAATTCCGAATACAATCTAAAAAAGTTCAAAAGTTCTGTGGCCCTCTGAAAAATTTGACATAAATCTGCAGTGGAAATGAATACATGAAATCTGTTAAACGACCAGCATATACTTCCAACTTGATCTTAACCTAACTACTGTGTATTATAAAATAATTCAAGTATTTTGACATAATCCTCAGTCTGGAAATACTGACTAAATCATCTTCCTTTTTCCTGGAGAAATGCCTAAATGAGAGGAACTCCTGGGGTGACTCAGTTTTTCCATCTAGATATTTCTTCCAACATCTTTTACAAGCACCAAAGCTCCTTAGATAACATCTTAGCATGGAGTCAACATTAATTCTAAGCCTTGTTCAAGCTCCTGACTGCACCCTGTGTTTACCCAAAGAGAAAACAGCCTAACCAGTGACTGCACTGACTGAGTTTTATAGCCAGGGCCCATATTAAAGTACAAGACTCTCAAGAATTGTGAGTTTGTATACAGATAAACATGCAAGCGTTCAAAGTCTGAGCTATAAAGGGTGTCAGACTGTTTCTATCAGATTGGTGTGGCTGATACTTCCTTGTCAGCTAACAGAACACCTTTCTTGAGAAATTCAAGAAAGCAAACACAAGCAATGCAGCACAAAGGCAATTCTGTGAATGTGTTATGAATCTAATGGTAGTGTCACACGACAATGTAGGTTTTGTAATGCTATATGACTTAATAAAATATCATCTGATACAATCCATTATGTATGACTGTTCTTAAGTATATTCTTGAAGACATTTACAAGCATTTCTAAATTGCAGGAGAGGATCAGGTATATAAAATCTGTGGCATCAATAAGCTCAAAAAGACTACTCCTCTCTCCTTTCTGTGGAGGCACAGTGTGACCTACTCTCACAGTCCTCTGTTATTCTTGTAATCACTAGGTCTGTGTGTGTATAGGTGTGTTTGGATTAGAACACCCATGTAGAAACGCTAATATGTTATCAGTCATTGTGCTAGTTATATACCTGGCTACAGACTGCATGAAACAAACTGATTTTATGTTTTATGTTTTTATTTCAAACTAGTGTTTTGCAGAGGTTTCTGTGATGGTTATAATTAGGGGTGGAGGTAGGATTATGCCATAGAAAATATCATTAACCCGATGTACTGAAAAAACAATGGAAGTCTATGAGATAAATGTATATGTAAATCTATGGTTCCATGAAGAACATTTAACATCTATGGTAACTTTCGATTCCACAAAATGTTCTTTAGATCTTTAAAATGTTCTTCACACTAAGAAGACCACACTTAAAGGTTCTATGGTCAACCACAAAGGTTCTTCTATTGCTGCAAAAATCCTTTTTTTCAAGAGCATATGTATTCTACAGATTTGTTTGGTGCCATCTGTAGCCAGGTAATAAGAGTAAACACAACCTTATAACTGTCATAAACATGACTTCCGCTGGAAGTTTGCAGCAGTTTTTGACAAACACTGAAGGTGTTTCCTGAGGTGATGTGGAGCTACTTCCTCTTTCGCTAAAGCATCTTTACCACAAAGTTAATGTTTGTCTCAGTTGGGTGTGTTTCTATGGTAACAGATGATAAATGCACACAAGGGTCTGATGATGAGTAATCAAAAGTGGAACTATTACAGCACGTGACATGTAACTCAAATCTTTAAGTTCCTATAATGGCCATAGCCCTTATTGCATAACACCAAATTTACACTAAAAGTATGCTTTAGTCATGTTATTATTGGTTTCAGTAATTTAATGCTGAGACCAACCATTTTTTCCCACTCAGCTCAGGTTGAAGCAAATGATAAATCGATCCAAATATCAATATAGTGGACCTGGTCTTCTAAATGCATACGTGACAGCAGGTCAGAGCCGTCCTGCAGACTGCGCACAATTTTACCGCATAATAAAAAGGCGCATCGCAGAATTCAGAATCTCTCCTTATATGGCTTTGTTTGATGAGCAGTTTCAGCGTTCAAAACGAAAACAGAAGTTTTGTAAAGCAATGCGATATACAGTAGTGTACGGCCTACATATGCAGAAACGATTTAAATGCTGTGTTGGAGTTCTTGGCGTATCCCGTAAGAAAGTGTCACTCCAGTGGAAACATTAAGCACACAGAGACGCCTGTAACAGTTCAGCGTTGTTTGCAGTGAATTAAATCGTCACATTTCAGCTGACGTCAATACTTTGTGGCTGAGGAGGTTGTTTAAAGGTAAAATAGATGTAAGACTTACCTATAGTTGAATGACAGGAGTTTGTCTATAGTGGAGTCACAGTTAATGCTATTGCAGAATATTGTGTCTAGGCAGGGCAACACCCCTCTGATTCAGACAGACTGCTTAAATAATTCTGTTCAGGGCAGGGGGTGATGCTAGAATTTAAACCACTCCCCTCTGTCTACGGGACAAGGCAAATCACTGCCACCTACTGCGCCACGTGGATACTACGCTTAGTATTTTCCTACACTGACAGTTTATCATTGTAACCCTAGTTACCTCCAAAATACCACAGTTACTAATGTTTTATTACACGCTTGTCTGTGTGTTACTTTCCAGTCAGTGTTTTTGAGCATTTTTAGTGACTGAATACTAATGGTTAAATAACATGGTACTATTATACTCTTCAAATGCTAAACAATGTCTTCATTTTGTAAACTACAAAATAAATTAATTAATAATATTCAACATTAATGCAACCGTCTACAATATAGATCAGAAGCTCAGTGCATACAGTAATTACTTAGTTTCTTCAGGTGTGTAAAAGGTTGGCCAAAGGCAAAGAAATGTAAATATATATTCATTTTTTTATTAATGTTTAAATATAATGTAAACATTATTTGTAAATATATAGTAATATTTAATACTAATTATATTATATATAATTTAATACATTATAAATTTATATTTAATAGTCTATAAATATAGCAGTATGCCAGGCTCACTTCCACTTTTTTTGTTTTTAAGAGCATGCAAGGATGGAACTAGTTCAATGCACTATAATTTGACATTTTGAATGAATGCCATTTACAATATTAATTTCAGTCTCTTCAGAAAATATTCAAGTATATTTCTGATGTGGTTGCAATATTATAGACCATATTTTTAAGTAATTGTGAGAATGAATTATGTAATACAGTACTAGACTCTAATCTAAGAGTATTGATTGGCACGTTAAACACGTCTTGTTGTTTTGTTTTTAGCCGCTAGATGGAGACATTCGCCAACATGTAGGATTTTTCTGTGCAAAATGAATTTGCCTGAACTTTTGATCCCCGACCTCGACAATGACCCCGACTAGCATATAGATGCCTCTCTTTCTGTTTAAGGATGAACGGGGCATCAAAACTACATCAAAATGAGTCAGTTGTTTCAACAACAGTCTCTATTAGTCTCTATAACCCAGAAGAAGTTGATTGTAAGAACTGACTATAACCTACAAGCCACAGTGAATCACATTCGTAAGTCGGATCCTGCAATGAACAACCTAATGATTCACTGAACCGAGAACTGTCTGTTTGAAAATGCCAGACTCGTAATGAAGAGAACCGATGAATAAGCAATGACAGCTGAAGAGAACATAGGATGTGGTTACTAAAATAGCCAACTAACAGAATTGTTAACAAATAAATTGAAACCTACATATTCCTTGAATTTATTCAATGACATTATTATACAAGACAGCGTTGATTTTGACAAATACCATTTTTTTTTAAAACATGCAAACCTTTCAGCCTAATGATGTTAATTAAATGCAATAGTAATTTTAGTATTGTTGAATGTAAATGTGAAATATATTTAGGTTGTAATAATTACATTTTATAAGCTGAATCATGTCCGCAACAAATAAGCAGTGACATGAAATAACAATAAATACAATAAACCAAATAAATCGTATTTGATGAAACTTAATTGGAAAAAGTGTAATTAACAGTTGAGAAAATTTAAGTGGAGTTACGCCAGGGACCACGTGATGACGTAATAACCGAACGACGTAAAGAATCACTGAATCGGTTATGGATCCGAACAAAATGACTCGGAGTTTCCATCAACAACCCTAATGGATAGCGGCCAGCCCAACTTCAGCCAACAGTGTAAAAACTAAGGACATGTGGGTAAACTATTTATGGAAGTAACTATAAAAGATTATAGACGCGCATTATCGTAAACTTCTAAGTCCTGCTAAATTCATTATGTGCTTTAGTACGGTATAATTATTTAGACGTTCTGCTCTTTCCTCGCGTTAGTGGGAACGGAGCTCTGGCATCTGTAACCGGGCTGTGGCGCCAAAGTCATGACAGACAACATCAAAACTGCTGTTGAAAACCGCGGGAAAATGAAGGGGATCTGAAAGAGGCTCTTTGTGAAATCCTCCGTTGCTGTCGCCTTATTGTCTGTCAGATTTGCCGATCTAGCGACGGTGTCTGAAACGTTTTATTCTTGGGAGCAGGGAAATATGATGTGATTTAATCTTTGAACCTCCACCCACTGTTTTCAGTCCTCAAAGGAGCTGTAACGCTTCACTGCGGTCTCTTAATATCTGTGGCGAGAAGACCAAACCAGACTTACCAGAAGAGCATTATAGATTTGTAGCTCTAGAAAAGTAACTTCAGAACCCCACTTTTTAAAAAAAAAAAATTGTATATTCTTACAGTAGATTCTTTCATTGCATAAGTATGGTGTTCTTTCACTATCAACACTTTTAATGGAGTTTCTCAGTCAGCTAGATCAGACTGCTTTAAATCATCATGCTCTCTCTTTTTCAACACAGCACAGACCAGTCTTATCTTGTGTATAAGGATATCTTACATAAGACAGGAAATCAGAGGACAGGTATGGCTTCCACATGAAAATATTGCTTTTGGCACTTGAGGTTACACAGAAAGCTCTTTGTTGCGCTCCAAGAAATACCTCACAGAGGCAGGCTGTGTTTATGTAGAGGAATGGATAACTTCAGGTTTGTGTTATTCATAAACAGTTGCTTCAAGTGTGGCCCGTCAGCTGAAATTATGAGTGTTTGGAGCCTTATGTGGTTTGCTTAAGAACATCATATATTAGGTTTACACATTTAAAGTATTCTTAATGCTGACTGGACTGTGTATGTGCCCACTTGTTTTCTGTTGCTCAGGCAAACTTTACAGAACATCCTATAACAATGAATTACTTTGTGAACAGCATGAGTTTTAATAAAATGTTCATAAAGTGATCAAACTGATTGGATTTCATTCATGAGCTAGAAAGAATTAATGCATCACTTTTTTCCTTTAAAGGAATTAAATTATGCAAGTCCTAATTGAGACATGCTTATCACTGTCAATAGAAAAGACAGATTCTGATTACTCACAAAGTGATATGATTAATTTTCATAAAATGCATTTTAAACTACCCAAATATATAGTTTTTCTGTGAGCTTGTATTGGAAAACAGCAGAAACTTGTCTGTAAAAATTGCAAATTGGAGAAGTTTTATGGCAGGATTGGTCAATAATGTTTTTGCAGTGGGGCTTTGTGAAGTCAATTAGTTCTGTTTACTTGTACTTACAAACCAACACAGTTTGTTCACTCCAGTGTTATTTTAGTATTTTTTCATTGAGATACTATTATAGTTTTTAAGTATATTTTGAATAATTTTTTATTTTTTATATTTTTCTGTTTTCATCTTAGTTTTAGGTAAAGTTTTAATATTTTTTGTCATTTTTATGTGTTTGTTCATTTTATTTATTATTTTTAATTAAAAAAGGCTATGTACTTTTTTTATAAATATTTACTTCAGTCTTAGTTTTAGTTATTTTAGTACATCAAGTTAAACTAAATGAAAATGAGAAATAATGCCGAGCTGAAATATAATAAGATTACATTTTTCGGTTATTGTTTATTTTATTTCAAGTAGCAAACATGTTCTTTATTCAGTTACTAAGTTCTATGCATTTACCCCCCCCCCCCCCTCCCCCCTCAGTTTCAAAGCAAAAAGTTGCTGAATGTGAGGTAATTTCTTTTCCAGCTTTTCTCAGACATCTTCCTGCTAAATTGAGACAGACGATTGTGGACTCGGAAAACGGAGGCTTATCTCTGCTGGCCAGTTCAGTTATTGGCAGAACAGTCTACTTTAACCTTTACAGCACATGTCCACATGACCATAATGAAATATTGTCTGGATGTCGCAAGAGCATTTAATCAATTAAACATGTTTATGAAATTAGGAAAACTAACCGCGTAGAAAGGAACTCATTATCTCCCGTCCTGTGGGACGGAGAGTATCCTTTCCATCCCTCTGATTCCTTGCCCAACTCTCTCTCCTTTTGTCTTGAACTCGGTCACTGTCTCTGGTACAGTTGAGAAAGTAGGTCCATGACTGAAACGTTTCTGTTTATTATTACTGTTGAGACAGTTCCTTCAAGTCACACATACTTTAAAACAAAAGCCAGCTTTATTCTTGATGTATCGTTTTTCCCTGTAATCACAAACGTCAGTGATGTATGGGGTCTTATGGCAGCGCATGCAGAGAGATGTGTAGAAAACTCTCGGTTTTTCCAGAAAGGATTGTGTGTGTGTGTGTGTGTGTGTGTGTGTGTGTGTGTGTGTGTGTGTGTGTGTGTGTGTGTGTGTGTGTGTGTTTTAAGTTCTCTTTCAACAAGCTCATCTCTGTTTGGATCTCCAGCGTGTTAGAACAAATGTCCACACTGACACGTATTTAGCGTTTCAACACAGATCAAAAGAAAACGCTTTCACTCCACTTCAAAGCCTTTTCTTTCAGTCAGAAATCTCTCAATAGCTGGTTTGACTTTGACTTTTTAGGGAGGGCAAAGAAGAAAGTTGGTGAACTGCGAAACTCTCAGCCTTTTTTCAAGCAATGCCGCTTCTCCAGTTTTTCAATAGGTTAACTGTGCTGAAGCAACGCCAACACAAACTGTTGCAGAGCTGCATAAGAACTTGTTCACGTCTTTGATAAATGAAAAGACATAGCTGTGACTGAAACTGAGTATGTGGGAGTATACTGTATGTTGATGAAGTGTGCAGGCACTTCCTTCACTTTCTTGCAACTAAAGAGACTCAGCAGTTTAGAAGTCCTAGTTTGAATGAACATGAATGTGTATGTGTACTTTGTGATTTGGCTTCTGGTGATAAAGGACCCTGGATCAGTTTTGAGCAGCGAGCTAAAATGTTTAGGTTATGGAGAGCATTGTGAAGGTTGCCAAGTGGTGTGTTAGGGACCTTTGTATGAGGTAACTTGGAAATTGTGTGCAGTTGTGTCTGTTTCATTTATGAAGCACATTTATGAAAATGTGTTTGTACAGTACATGTATATACAACCATCCATCCATTCTCCAAACCACTTGTCTTATAGGGTTGTTTGGATGCTGGAGCGTAGAGTACAATATATACAAACTGCTGTTCAGACTTTTGTGGTTTAAGATTTTTTAATGTTTTTGTAAGAAGTCTCCATGCTAAGCAAGGCTGCATTTATTTGATCAAAAATACAGTAAAAACAGTAATATTTTCCAAATATTGTTACAATTTTAACTAACTGTTCTTTATTTTAATATATATTAAAATGTAATTAATTACTCTGATAGGAATGCTGATCATATACATTATTCCTGCGTGGCTTGCCATTAGATTTACACACCTATTTTTTTTTATTTCTATTATTATGTCAAGAATTTTGGTCAATGTTACAATAAATAAGGAAGCCTCCCTATAGTATAGAGAACATGTATAAAAATGATTGATTGCTTGCTCTCGAGTTTTTCTTCATTCCATTGTCTTGACAAACTGGTCCGCAATGATTTAACATATGTAAGGGGTAGACAGAGGATTAAGCAATTCATCTGTGCAAGTTTTTCAAGCATCAGGGCAATCTGAGTTCACCATGACTGCCAACAGAAAACAGACTCAAAGAAGAAGCTAAATTTCCTTTATAATGCATCTATTGTGGCCAATTCTTCCAAACCACTTTATTGTATATGCACAGAAACAATAGGACCTTTTGAAATGACCTAAAATGTGCTCCATCCATCTCTCTTTGTCTAACAGTTCTTGATGCCAACCCTAGGGTTTGCTGCTAGACTTGGCTCCCATTTAGGAGTAGTTTTGTGGTTAAGTTTGAAGTTCTTTGAGTTTCATGATGTTTTTGCCGTAATGCCATTTCCGGATGGGCTCAGAAGTGAAGCATAAAGTAACTCATAATTCAGCAGTCTTCTCCTAATCTGGATCAGGACTCCAAGGGATCAAGTCATCAATAGAAATAAGGTTAGCTAAAGTGATTTGTTCATTCACATGTGTAAACAAAAAAAAATTGCCCAACTGGTTTCTCAACTCGGCTCCATTTGATGAGGGACACGCTTGCTTCAGAGTCTCAGAAGTTTCCCAATGTTTCTTTTATGAATGTTCAGTTTATGGTTTCATAAATGTGCAGGGTTGTGTGGAGTCATTGTGTAGGCCGGTCGCATTACTTCACTTGGAATCATAAAGAAGGGATTATGGTAGACTGCATCTCCATCGAGGGCTCCGTTCCCCCTCAAAGTGCAGTAAGACATATTATTTGTGTCCCACATCTCCGGTTGTGTTGATGCATTCAGACGGCGCAATTTTCATGCAGCTAATTTGTTCTCTGTAATGGATGCTCAAGCAGTACACAAGATTCAAACCTGTTTATACAAATTTCGGTTGCCAGTGCCTTTTCTGGACTCCACTGTGTGCTTTTTCCACCAAAGATTTAGCTTGATCATAGTCATTTTGTGGCCATACTGTAGTAAATGTTCAATCTGTTTGTTTGTTGGCTTTTTAAACAAATAGACATCTGCCGCTACCCACTAAAATGGGGGGAAAAGGCAAAGCATGTTAGGCAAATGCTAAAACAAATTAAAAATGCATGTTGAATGTATTTCCAAACCACAAAATATAATGAAGTGGAGCGGCTCAGTTGGGCTATAAATGAAGGGGGTAATCAGAGAGAGACAACACGGCACGGATTCTTTTTTCAGTATATGCTGAATGTTTACCATGTTGGAAAACCGCTGCTTGTTCATGCCTCTTTAAATCTGTTTTACAGGGTCTGATTTAATCACATCCCCGCGGCATGGAGCTTCGCACACAGGACGGCCACTAATGATGGGACCTGCTCCACTTCATCAAAGAAAGTGTTTCTCTCTCTCTCTCTCTCTCTCTCTTTCTCTCTCTCTGTCTCTCTTTCTCCCTGTCTGTCTCGCTTCACTCTCAGGAGCAAAGATTCAATCCATTAAATATAGACAAGAGTGGTCGCACAATGGAGATCCTTTTCTAACACTCACCGTTCGACGTTGGATTATAAAATCAGTTTGAAATCTACATCTAGCGTCTCAGTGTTCAGATCATTGATGGGAAAAGACCATTTGCTCATACGGGCCGCAACTATAAAGCAAATTTCATTGGGTTTTCTGGCCCTATTACCACTCAGATCCATCTGATTCTGTTATCCACCAGAGAAGGTAGGGAGAATCAGATCAAAGCCTCTGTGGAAGCAGAGAACCTTCTTTGTGAAAATCTCTCAGCATTGCAAAGCCAAAGAGATGAAAGGAAGATTAATAGAGGTTGACGATAGCCACTGACACATTCAGAGATGATGCAATCAAATAAACAACGGCTTAACATTCAATACAACCAGCTTAGAGAAGATCTGTGCTGTATATTCCTGATGAAAAAATGGACGAGTCCAAACACAAGCTAAATGTGAAGCATAAACATACATCACTATTCACAATGAATTAATAATCACTTCCCGCAGGATCTTCATACCCCTCTTCCTGCTCCTTCCTTCCTTCCATATCTTCATCCCTTCCTCCCTCCTTCTTTCCGCAGTCATAATCGGCGTCAGCATAACGAAAGGCCATGTGGATGGCGTTTCAGTTTAGTGCTGTCAAACAATCCCAGCACTTAGCACTGTGGAATGACAGCTTGTTCTGTTTCATCACAGTGCCTTCATTGAGAATTCGAGGCGGTCTTGTTATAGGCGTTTGCTGTGAGTCAGCACATACACGACTGCTTCTGAGAACTCAAAACTAGTCCACTAGAGTGTCTTGTTTTGTCTTTCCCTACTAAAAAAACAGCGTAAGTTGGTTAACTGACTCAGTTTGTTTCCCACTCTGGTC
Source organism: Tor tambroides (assembly GCA_021397915.2). Classification (NCBI taxonomy): domain Eukaryota; kingdom Metazoa; phylum Chordata; class Actinopteri; order Cypriniformes; family Cyprinidae; genus Tor; species Tor tambroides. The sequence continues at coordinate 62,668 of JAFVLL020031385.1, forward strand.
TGTGGCTAGTTATAGAAGAGTTTTGGGTTCTTTTCAAGTGCTCAGACTAGGAGACCAGCTTGGCCAGGCTAGTAGATTAGCATAAACCAGTTAACGTGCCCCTATTATGCCATTTTTAAGGTTCCTGCTAGTGTTTTGGGAGTCTCCTACAATATGTTTACATGCATGCAAGGTCAAACAATGCTTTTCTTTTCTCAAAATATGTGTTTAAGTCAATGCCGATAGCCTTGTGGGCTGTGCACCTATATTAAGTGCCGTTGCGCCACGGGCGTCCCGAGTTTGAATCCCAACTCAAGGACCTTTCTCGATCCCGCCCCCTATCTCTTTGCCACTTTGCATATAATATGCATTTAATTTCACCCTCGTTTTCCAATGATTCTCAAACGATTCGTTCGAAGCAGTTCTAAGATTCATTCTCTCTAAACCCCTCCTTTCTGTGAGCCTACTCTGCTCTAATTGGTCTGCTGCATACAGTGCATGTCGTAAACGATACGCCCATTGCCATAGTTCTGTATTTTGAACGCTTGATAGAAAATATAAACATCCACTGTTTATCGTACTTTCAGTTTGAGATTCATTAGAGACAGCTGATCCAAATAAACTGGGTACTGAGCCATCTTTCAAGAGCAAGTGTTTTGTGAATCCCACAATGAACTCCCCAAGAAGCAGTCATCAGTAAAATGACGTGAGGGCGGGTCAAGTTGTTCGCGGCTAGCCAACGTAGAACATAGGTGCGCTATTATGCAAATGTGTTACCCCATGACGTGTAGCTATCACGGGTGTGGGATTTAAATTACTACGTTTATGCTGTGTGGAGTCTGTACTTTCTTTTTGGAGACAATAACTTTACAAATTTGCAGATCGTTTGCATTCACATACAGCTACGTTAAACACTGCATGAAGCAATATTCGAAATGGCGTAATAGGGACACTTTAATGCTGCAATGTAATGGAAGTAGCAAAAGTTCTCTTTTTTAATATTGTGATATACATCCAAGTAAAATGGATTAACGAAAAAAAAAAAGTTGTTTCACCAAAAGATCAAGTTGACATTTTTTATTTTATTTTTTAAATTAATCATATGTATGAATGATCTGTTCACAGTAAGATGAATTTCCATTTCGTGCCAGCTTTAAGACCAGCAAACAAGTTGAGTTGTTGAGGGTTGTTTGATCCTAAACTCCCGCAATTGTAGATTCTTGAAGATTTTATATAGATAATGCATTTAAAGGAGATTAATGGTCTTTCATTTCATTACTAGTCTTGTCTATCTGTAAATGTTTATTCAACAATGTAAAAATGGAGTTGCTTTGAGAATAGGCGATTATTGTTCTCCTGAACAGTTCCATATGTCTGAGAGTGAACAGAGAGAGGACTATTGTCCTCTTTTTGTTAGGACTCAAATGCTTGGGCAAATCTTAAACACATTTGCTTGAATTAGAAGACGTGAATTGCAGAGATGGCATTTATTTGACATCAGTTCAGTTAACACACAAATGAGCCTTTTCTTGCGAACTGCAAGGTTTTACTTGAGTCGTTTTCCTGCTTTTGACTGCTCCAGTTCAGGGTTTGTCAGCCTGACCTTAAAAGAAAACGAATCACGGTTTCTTGATGCTTGTATTTTAGCAGTGGCTGACTAAATAGATAAGGCTATCTGATTTTTTGTTACCATGGTTGTTAGAGCTGTACAAGAACAACCTTCTAAATGTGGGTGGCATTTTGTCTTGGCCCGGGCTCTGTGGTAATGCTGTTTTGAAAGCCCTCACTAAATGTTGTGTTTCTTGTCAGTACACACAAACATTGCCCCAATCCGAAACCATTGAGTATAATAAATCATTGTGTTCTTTCCAGACTGAGAGCATGTGGATGGCCGCTCTAGTGTTTTTCTACTTGGCTAATAGGACACAGGATGAGCATTTTTATTTTATGGATCTACATCAATTAGCCAAGAGATGTTATGTGGACATGAGTCCTTAAAACCCATCATGTTCCCTCAGGGCCTTCAGACCTATTTCTTTTATATTAATTGTCCATACTTATCTAGGCGGTAGTTATTTTTTGCCATAATGGTTCTAGTAAACACTAGTGCACAACATTCAATGAAGATGACCATTCTGAGAAATGGAGTAATGGAAGTCCAGCAGAAGACTTTTAATGCAAGAGAGAGTTCCTTAAAAGGTACTTGGAAGTTGGTTGTGAGTACACTGAGGCTCTGTTTCAAAACCTAGTGAGCTGCCTTGTAAGCCAGAATCCTAACTGAAATTTAACTTAATAAATGACTGATTTGGAACACTGTACATAGAGCTGCTCTGTTTGACTTTAGCATAACAGCGTAGTACTCCAATAAGCATAAATATACATTTCACTCTCAAATGTAGTAAAATATATTTTTTTTAATATGTGCTTGAAGGTTGGTCTGAGGAGGGGTAATGGTGCAGAATTCGTAGTCTTGCCACAGCTGGACTTGGTTTAGAGCTTTTTCTCTCTCTCTGAGGCAAACTTCAGGGTGAAACAGAGGTGGCTGTATGCCAGGTGATGTTTGGGGGGGTCAAGTTTAGGCTTTGCGACCCCAGAATGATATGGTGAGGGTTCAGGGAGAAGTCAGGAAGCCATTGTTTTCAGAAATCCCTGTTATTTGGTTATTCGATCCGGCCATGAGTGCGCAAGCTCCCCTGTAGCTGCACAGGGAGGCCAGTGCAGAATCAGATACAGTGGGCTCCACTAGTGAAAAATGCTTCTATTTGATTGCAATTTTTTCTTTACAAAATATGTTGCAGGCATAGAAATTTGAATGAAAAGTTTAAATTTAATTTCAGAATGTCTTAGTTTTAGTTTGTTTTTGTAGGTTTGTTAATGCACAGTATTTTTAAAAAAAATATTTATTATACACACTAGTGTTCAAACATTTGGGGCCAGTAAGATTTTTTTAAAGAAAATAATACTACAACAATTAATCAGTACTACTTAATATTCAGCCAGCACACATTAAATTTATCAAAAGGGACAGTAAAAGCATTTATGTTACAAAAATGTAAAAAAAAAAAAAAAATCTGTTATTTTTAACTATTCATCAAAGAATCCTGAAAAATATTAAGAAACACAACTGTTTCTTGAACACCAAATCAGCATATTAAAATTATATTAAAATTGGAGTTTTTATTCAGCTTTGCCATCACATGAATAAATGACATTTTAAAATATATTAAAATAGAAAAGAGTTATTTTAAATGAATATTTCACAGTGCTGATATGTGACCCTGGACCACAAAACCAGTCATAAGGGTCAATTTTTCAAAATTGAGATTTATCCATCATAAATAAGCTGAGTACTGTAAATAAATATCCTGAATAAATAAGCTTTTCATTGATGTATGGTTTGTTAGGATCGGACAATATTTGGCCGAGATACAACTATTTAAAAAAAAATCTAAATATTGAGAAAATCACCTTTAAAGTTGTCCAAATGAAGTTCTTAGCAATGCATATTACTAATCAAAAATTATCTTTTGATATACATATGGTAGGAAATTTACAAAATATATTCATGGAACATGATCTTTACTTAATATCCTAATGATTTTTGGCATAAAAAAAAAATCAATCATTTTGACCCATGCAATGTATTTTTAACTATTGCTACAAATATACCCCAGCGACTTAAGACTGCTTTTGTGGTCCAGGGTCACATATTTTTACAGTATTTTTGAATGCAGACCTAGTGAACAGGGCTTTTAAAAACATGAACAAAATTTGACTGACCCCAAATTTTTGAATCATAGTTTAAATCAGAAAATTTATGTTCCTAATTAAATTTGTTTTTGAATCCCAGATTTTCAGTGTTGTCTCAGACTTTTGTACCCCTTTTGTGCTACATGTGTGCTGCCCAACACTGATCTGCTTCTGAGAGAGACCAAATGTTTGACTCTGCAGTTGTAGCTGTAATTTACAGTTCTGCAAGTTCTCTTGGCAAGAACCACAAGCCGTCTATCAGTCAGGCACATCAGAGAGAGCTGACGTCATGCTTCTGTGTGTACTGTACATGCAAGAGAGCAGATCCTGCTACATTGTCAATTTTGATTTTTACTTGCACTAATAACATAAATAGTGCATGCTGCATTTCTGCAAAGACTTTAAAGTTTAAACAGCATAAATTTAGCAATTACCTTTTTAACTTTTAGAGGCACTTAAAAGCTTTACCACTATTGGCTGAGGCTGAACACTTTCTTAATGAGCCTTTGTACTGTATAACCTCTCTAGCCTTTTTTCTCATACTCTCTCTCCATCTCTCTCATTCTCTTTAAGTAACAGCAGACTGCTAGATCACAAATTATTAATACTAGCAAGCCTTCATGCTCTGCAATTATAAGCTACATGACTATGAACCACAAACTTCTGTACAGCAAAATTACTACTGCCAAATTCAAGTTAATGAACCTTTGTTGGTCGATCTAGATTTCCATACTTAACAATATGGCATAATTATTATTGGAAGCTGTGTTATGTATGTTTGGTTTCCTTAATGACATTTAAACACAGCTATTAACATATATTTGTCTTCTCATATATTTAGTCAAAATGAAGGTTACAGGAAAAGAAGAAGAAATTTAGTCGTAGTTATGTAGTTAAGCTGTTTAGAGAGTTCTGGCAATTATGATTCAATGAAAAGGGAAATAATTCTATTGTTGTTTTAATTAACCAATTAGGTTGGTAAAGATGAAAGGCAGAGGGTGATAAACTCAAATCTCCAGTTATGAATCTTAGTACAGCTTATCTGGATTCAAGCCACAAAATTCTAACCGAGTATTAGTAAGCATTCTTGGAAAAATGTCAAGGTAGCATACAGACTCCACACATTGGCGTGTCCCAGCAGCCTCCTCTACGGTAGAGCAGTGTCTGTACATCAGCTGCGAAGGGTCATCTGGGTGCAGGTTTGAGTAGATGAGGATGGGGATGATTAGCGCAAGGGGCTCTGCTGAATATGTAGCATCACATTATAGATGCTGATGTGCTTCGATTGCATGGTGTTTTCTGTGTCAACAAGGTCTCTCTCCTTCCCCTCTTTATGTCTTTCTCTCTCAGCAGGTTGGCGACAGCACCATAAGGAATCTGTGTTCCTGCACAAAGATTAAGTGTGTGACAGTGTCTGTCGAGTTCATATTTCAAACCGGGAGACATCCTCAGTTCCTGAGAATAAACTCAGTAGGTTGTTTCATTTAGAGTTCAGTGTAAGTAATACTTAAAGGTAAAATGTGTATTTTCTGTGCTATTAGCAGGACCAAATGGAATAGCCAAAATAAGGATGTGTATTTGATCAAATGGACCAAATTTGACATTTAATTCTTTTTTTTTAAACAGTGGTCAGAAATCATTTAGATGGAGGTTAATTAAAGATTAAAGTCATTTTATTTCATTGACAGAAAAGATATAGTTTCAACCAAATATTTCAAGGATTTTTTATGTTTTCACTCTATAAATTGGTCGTTATTTATGAAGAATGTGTAATGTATACTTGTGTAGTGTTGTGAGTAAAAACAACTGTTTTCAAGCAGGTTTCCTCAACATTCTCCCATCTTTCATTGTTTGAACAAACAGATGTCAGTTACATTGGCTTAGATGTAATGCTTAAACCAGAGAATGCCACAGTATTAACACTTCCCTGGGAAATCAGCCTACGAATAGCTGACATACGATGACTCTTCTCATTGATCTAGGGTAAGAAAACAATTTTTTTACTTTACACACACATCAGCTGTAATAAAATCCTGTTGGTAATGCACTGGTAATTATGGGAAAAAATGAATAGCCTGATTGAAATAGCTTTAAAATAGTATTTAAGCCACAATATATTTATACTGTCAGTTGAGAAAAAGCAGATGCATTCAAAAGAGCCAATTATTCTTTTGGAGCTCTTTGAAACTGGCAGAGAAGTTTTTTCCACAAACCCTTCTTGGACCATTTCTGTGGAGGAATAGTGCCACTTGAAAATAAAATCACTTTCATAATTCAACAATTAATTTGTGAATAGATAAATCACTAAAGCTTTTTGTTGTAGTTATGTGTAGCAATAAAGCTTTTGTTTTAGTTAAGTGTAGCAATAAAATACATTTTTAATAACAAATTTAATGTTTAAAATGATAAATATAACAAAAATACATTAATTTTAAATTGCATTTTATCTAAAAAGCATATTTTTGAGAATATTTTGGCGAATTACTTTTTAATGCAAATTTACTGTTGCATTTAACAATAATACATCATTTAATTATTTATTTTTGTATTTTAGCAACATATTAATTAAATGTAATTAATGTTTTTTTATGTTTAGTTGAAAACTTTTATTTTTTAATAATTTAAATGAGTGCTTAATTTGTATTTATTTATTTTACAATAAAATGATTAAAAATATCCTCCTTTTCAATATGTTTATATCTGGAAATGTTTTATTAGAACTTAAATTTTATTCCAAATTATCCATTTTATCCACAAAAAAAAAAAAAGCATGATGGGTAGATTTGACCTCTTCCAGCATGCAGATCTATTGGACAGACGTGATATTCTGCCGAGATTTGTGGTTACTCCGTCTGTCCTGTATTAGGAAGTCACGAGCCGAGCGCATTTTTCAAAGGACCTCCAAATCTGTTTGAGGTGAATGTGACTCCTGCAGTTAAATGAATAAAAATCAAGCATTTAGAGAGTGGTGGGGATGGGGATGGGGATGGTGAAGCAGCATGCTGTTGTGGTGCAGGCTGTTGGATGTCGGAGAACTGAATGACAAAGTAACTTCTTCAAAGCCTGCTGGGTGGATGGAGCAATGAGAGTGAGAGGTGCTGATTTAGAAGGCAGACATGTTGTTCGTGTGCAACACCGTGCTGTGCTAAAGGCCTGTGGGATTTGCTCAGTCTCTCTGTCTCCTTGACATCTCTCTTTCTTTTTCTCTCTCACTATCAGCTCTTTTGATCTGCTGTGTTCTGTGCGGATGTTTCACACCAGCTGTTTGCTTCCCTTTGAGAATAATTCACAGCATGCTGTCTAAATTATGAAATGAGGACTGACTAGAGAAAAGCCTTGCAAAATTGACATTCTGTTGCTTAGTGTTTGTTTTGCTTTTTAATCAATGAGCAAATATTTTAAAGATAAAAAGGTAGAATTGCAGTAGTCTGCTGCCTTTGACAAGTCATCAGCCACATTTTACATTATACACTACCGCTCACCAAGGCTGTATTTATTTGATGGCATATAATCAATATCATTTAAAATGTCATTTTGTAATTTTCAGCAACCATTACTCAAGTCTTCAGTGTCAACTGATCAGTCAGAAATTGGGTGCTCAATAAATATTTCTTATTATCAGAATCAGAATCAGAATCAGCTTTATTTGCCAAGTGTGCGCAAACACACAAGGAATTTGTTGTGGTTTTTAAGAAGCTCTTGGTACATACACGCATACATACATATATACATACATATCTGACATGAGAACAGAAACATTTAAATAAGACTTAACAATAATAATAATGTGTATGAATCTGGAACAGAAGATTTATGTACAGATTTGTGCATTATTTTCTCTATATATACAGCTGTATAGAAAATATGCATATGTATTTACATAGAACTTGAGAGAGAGGCAATAATTAGAGATGGAGAATGAATTACAGCCATGAATTACAGAACACAGGTAATAATTCCTGTGTTAGCTGTTTAGGCTGGAGATGGCATGGGGGAAAAAAACTGTTTTTATGCCTAGATGTTCTAGTGCGCAGAGATCTGTAGCGTCTGCCTGAGGGGAGAAGTGCAAACAGGTTGTGTCCAGGGTGAGAGGGGTCTGTGATGATGTTACCTGCCCGTTTCTTCACTCTGGAGTAGTACAAGTCCTGAAGGCTGGGCAGGTGCACACCAATGATCCTTTCTGCTGTCCTAACAGTCCGCAGAGCAGGAGGGTTTCTCCTGAAGTCCACTATCATCTCTACAGTTTTGAGCGTGTTCAGCTCCAGGTTGTTGTGACTGCACCAGACAGCCAGCTGCTCAACCTCTTGTCTGTAAGCAGACTCGTCTCCATCCTGGATGAGACCGATGACTGTGGTGTCGCCTGCAAACTTCAGGAGCTTGACAGAGGGGTCTTTAGATGCGCAGTCATTGGTGTAGAGGGAGAAGAGCAGTAGGGAGAGAACGCAGACCTGAGGAGCTCCAGTGCTGATGGTGCGGGTGTTGGATGTGAGTTCTTCCAGCCTCACTAGCTACTGCCTGTCTGTCAGAAAGCTGGTGATCCACTGACAGACGGAGGTGGGTACAGAGAGCCGTGTCAGTTTATTCAGAAGGGTATCTGGGACAATGGTTTTGAAAGCAGAGGTGAAGTCCACAAACAAGATCCTTGCATAAGTCCCTGGTTTGTCCAGATGTTGGAGGATGTAGTGCAGTCCAATGTTGACTGCATCATCCACAGACCTGTTTGCTCAGTAAGCAAACTGCAGGGGGTCCAGCAAGGGTCCAGTAATGTCCTTCAGGTGGGCCAACACAAGCCTCTCAAATGACGTCATCACCACAGACATTAAAGCAACAGGTCTGTAGTCATTTATTCCTGTGATTTTTGGTTTCTTGGGTACAGGGATGATGGCGGAGCGTTTGAAGCAGGAGGGGACTTCACACAGCTCCAGTGATCTGTTGAAGATCAATGTGAAGATGGATGATAGCTGGACAGCACAGGCTTTGAGGCAGGCTGGAGAGACACCGTCTGGGCCTTTGGCTTTCCTTATCTTCTGTCTCCTGAAGACTTTGCTTACATCATCTTCACAGATCTTGAGTACAGGCTGAGAAACAGTAGGGGGGAGGGAGGGTGAGGGTGTTGATGGCTGTGCTGTGAGACGGTCAGAGTGGGTGTGGGGTGTCAGACCAGGCTTGTTTTTCAAACCTGCAGTAAAACTCTGCTCAGGTCTTCAGCCAGTTGTTGATTGGCCTCAGTGCTGGGGGATGGGGTCTTGTAGCTGGTGATGGCTTTCAGGCCTTTCCACACTGATGTAGGGTCGTCGCTTTAAACCTGTTTTTTTTTTGCGTATTTGGCCTGTTTGTACAAGGCTTTGTCCCCACTCCTGTAGGCATCCTCTTTGCCCTGGCGAAGCTGTTTGAGTTTTGTACTGAACCAAGGTTTGTCATTGTTAAATGTTAAATAAGTCCAAGTGGGTACACAGATGTCCTCACAGAAACTGATGTAGGATGTCACGGTGTCAGTGAGCTCATCCAGATCAGTAGCTGCAGCCTCAAAAACACTCCAATCAGTAAGGTCGAAGCAGGCTTGTAAATCCCGCTCTGCTTCAACAGTCCATCTCTTTACAGTTTTTACTACAGGTTTAGCAGATTTAAGTTTCTGCCTGTAGGCTGGTAGAAGATGAACCTAACAGTGATCAGAGAGTCCCAGCGCTGCACGAGGGACAGAGTGGTATGCATCCTTTAAGACAGTGTAGCAGTGGTCCAGTATATTGCTGTCTCTGGTGGGGCATGTGATGTGCTGTCTATATTTAGGCAGTTCGCGGGTGAGATTAGCTTTATTAAAATCACCGAGAATGATAATGAAAGAGTCCGGGTAACGCTGCTCTGTGTGTGTGATTTGATCGGCCAACAGTTCTAGTGCCGCGCTCACACGCGCGTCAGGAGGAATGTACACACTCACCAGAATAAACGAGGAAAACTCCCGCGGCGAATAAAAAGGCTTGCAGTTAATAAAGAGAGCTTCCAAGTTTGGGCAGCACATCTTCTTTAAAACTGTCACGTCTGTACACCAGCCTTCGTTGATATAAAAACATAATCCACCGCCTCTCGTTTTCCCCGACGACTCGGTGACGCGGTCTGCTCTGAACAGCTGGAAGCCCGCTAGATGAAGCGCGCTGTCCGGGATGGCTCCGTTCAGCCAGGTTTCCGTGAAGCAAAGCGCAGCAGAGTTTAAAAAGTCCTTGTTTGTGCGGGTGAGGAGTTGTAGTTCGTCTGATTTATTTGCAAGGGAGCGGAGATTCGCCAGATGAATACTCGGCAGCGGAGTCCTAAAACCGCGCTGTCTGAATTTCACGAGCGCACCAGCGCGCTTCCCTCGCTTGCGTCGCCTGGAGCGCTTGTATAGGAACGCAGCTCCTCCGACTAAAATGTCCAGTAAAACGTCTGAATGTTCAAACGTCGGCAAAAAGTTATCTGGTGTGCTATTTCTTATGTCCAAGAGTTCGTTTCTAGTGAAGCTGATCGGAAAAACGTTGCTTAAGACAGGACAAACAAACAAAAACAGGAAAAGTACCAAGGAACAACAAACCGAAGCTGCCATGAGCAGCGCCATCTTGCAAACATCAAGAAATTATCAAAGTTAAAACAGTTGTGCTGCTTAAATGTATAGTTCACCCAAAATTCTGAATGAAAATTCTCATTAATTATTCACCCTCATCTTCGGAACACAAATTAAGATATTTTTGATGAAATCCGAGAGCTTTCTGACCCTGCATACACAGCAACGCAACTGACGCGTTCAAGGCCCAGAAAGGTATTAAGGACATTGTTAAAATAGTCCATGTGATATCAGTGGTTCAACTTTAATTTTATTAGGCTATGAATACTTTTTATGCACAAAGAAAACAAAAATAACAACTTTATTCAACAATTTCTTCTCCTCCGCGTTGTGCCTTGTGTACAAGCAGAGGAAGACGCACAAAAAAAAAGCCTTTCTTATTTGAACCAGGATATACAGACAATGAACTAGGAGAGATGGACGTTTTACATCAGACCGCTTACTGACCCCAAACTATCGAATGGTATTTTGAATGCCCTTTAGTCATGACTGTTTTCACAATATAGCAGTTTGCCATAGCTTATTGCTTAAGTATACATTATACTTTCATTGCAGATCTTTCTGGATTCTGGGAGCAGTTCCTTTTCCTCTAGGGATGTGTATGCAGTCATCACTCATAGCATGAAGAAAGATATACAGTCCTTGGTGTGGAAACTCATTGTAGATTGAAAATGTATGCATCGCAATAAAACATTACAATAACAATAAAACCATGTTATTGTAAGGAATCAATATGCAAAGTGTCCACTATACAGTAAATACCCTTAAATGGGGTGTTTTAAGCTGCCTTTACACTATTGCAGATAAACAGCAGAATGGAAGTCATTCATTGCCAAGTTCTGACCATATGTATATGTGGAATTTTCATGTCTAATTTCAGCTTTGGATATGTTGAAATATTTTGTGTCTAGACCGTATGTGACTGCCAGACTGGATGTGAGGTATTCTAATCAGATCTATGAGATTAGTGAAGAACAGCGTGAGAAGTATCTATTTTTTATTTTTTTCCCAGCAAAACATTCATCTTTATACACTATTTCTGTAAAATGAGCTATTATAAATAATTATGTCTGACATAATTATTTTATAATAATTATTTACATTGATTAGAAAACCTACTATGTTTTACTTTTAGATGTATTGGTGCTCATTTTTATTATGTGGATACGTTATTTATTGGTGAATAAGCAGAAGATAAGCGCTTCACAACCAGTTTGAATATTCCATGCAACTGTCACTAGGGGGTGAAATGCAAATGTCACACTATGGAAATTTTAAATGTGCAAAAGTGCAAATAATTTGTCTAAGTCTGTTCATTCCACAAACTTAGTCTGTTCATTCCACAGTTCAGAGTTCAATCACATGAGAAAGTCTTTAAACCTGACAACCCTTTTCATTTTCATTAAAAAGAAAAGAATGGCCATTTCATCTATCAATATTTCATCTTTTGTGTCCGCTGAGGAAATAAAATAATACAGTTTGGAATGATATGAAGGTGAGTAAATGATGACAGAATGTCAGTTTAAGTCATATCTGTCAGTGACTTTCACTTTTAAACTGAACTTTAACAAACTTCATATGTTTTTAAAACTCACCTGGCATGTTTTTTCTATACATGCGAGTAGGACAATATGAAATTATTAGTGCTTGTACAGACAGATTCTCTCTCCTTTTTTCATTTTTTGGTCTGATGACACTGCAGAGTGTAGAAAGAAGGAAATGTGTGGGTGAATCAATAGGGGATAGAGTAGAAAATAAGAAAGAGAGAGAGAGCGCTGGCACCCATGTGATTTTTTTTAAGCTCCTAAGGCGTTTCTCTCACTCTTTCTCTACTCTCTCTCACTCCCTGTGCCTCTCTTGAATGGCTGCATGACAGCAAAGAAGGTTATTCTTGGCAAGTTCTCTCCTCCCTTTCAGCAAAAACAGCCTTTCCTGCGCTGGCTTGCTCTAGCCTGTCTGGGGCCCCTCTCCCTCCATTTCTCTCCCCTTCTTAATTTTTTTTTTTTTAGCATTCTCTCCTTCTTTTTGTGTACCCACTCACGCTTTCTCATTTTTAACATCTCTTTTTGCAATTTATATTTAATTCCTCCCACAATTTTTCCCATATTTCAGCATCTCATTATTCTAAAGTTCGCTTTTCTCATTTCCCATTTTCTCACCAGTGAAAGCCTTTCCCTTTCCACACAAAATAAAATGAAGTAGTTAGGTTTTTCAGTCCGCTGTTGTCCTCATCTTCAGATAGATTCAGATTCCTGCTCTCAGGGAGCCGCTGAGGACCCGGTCGCTTTGAGACGTGCTCAATTTGCTCAGTGTGCATTCTGCTCACTTCTGAAGGATTAAAAAGTTCTGGGCAATAATTTAATACAGTGGAAACATACCCAGTGATAGATGTGTTTTCATCACTATAATTCAAAAACAGATGAGCAAAATGAGGAAAAACTTCAGACCTGTTCTTAAGGGAGACCCTTTTAATTCAGACCCCCACTCCCTTCCATTGAGACCAGACTCTGCAATTTTCCATCAGGGAGAATGGCTCAATCATTCAAGGCAAATGTGGGAATTTTGACAGTATGAGTCATGTTGCTTTCCATCATTTTGTGTAAGTCGGTTGATATACAACCACATAATAAATTGCAGAAAATTATGTCATATTACATTAGGAGATCTCTAAATTCATAAAACTGTGATGGAATTCTTATAAAAGAAATAAGTACCTTGTGCAAATTTAAAACCGTATGGATAAGTGTTTCAGTGTTAACCTGTTAGCCTGCACCCCCCATTTTGGGCCTCACAGCTGAAAATGACCTACCTAAATTAAAATGGTAACATTTCCTGTCAATAATGTGCTACAC
>JAFVLL020031385.1:75939-128171 GCA_021397915.2 Tor tambroides
AGAATACTACATTTCTCCAAATCTGATGAAGAAACAAACTCATCTACATCTTGGACGGCCCAAAGGTGAGAGAATTTGTAACAAATTTTCATTTTTGTGTGAACTATTCCTTTAAACACACATTTCTCACCTGCAAGACCTGCAAACTGCAGGTCTTGATGCTTCGGGAAGAAAAATTTCCGCAGATACCTGCACACAACACAGATACAATGCAAATCTATTGTCTAGATACATATTGATATGACTGAAATGTGATTGCGACATGCACTCACTGTGGACACTTGAGGTATTGCAAGATGCGCAAGCTGGACGCAGGCCTGGCCTTTCTTACCAATGCCTTTGAACTCGCCCTCAGCACTCCTAAAATACAAAGATAATGTGATCTTCTGACAATATAAATAGGCAGCACAGGATAATTAATGACAAAACTATCAAAGTATCAACTAACTTTGTGTCCTCCCCCAGTTCATCGAATATCTTCACCTCATCCACACAGAACACAACACAGGCGCGGGCGATCTGACCCGCCAGGTACGTACGCAGCTCTGGTGACTGAGCGTTATTCATCACTGAACCAGGCAGAGCCACATTCAACGTATACGAACGACCTGATAAAACAAACAAATAAGGAAGGTATAGTATTTTGGTATAGTACTGTAATATAGTACCGGTTTTATTTTAGTTATATCTTTGATGTACTATTATAGTTTTTATTAATGTTTTGATTATTATTTTGTTCCCATAGTAATTTTAGTTATTTTGGTATATCAATACTATTTAATATTATATTTGGTATTTTTTACTAAATGAAAATGAGAAATGTTGGCTTGGAAAATAGCTGAAATATTTTTTTCATATTTTATTTTATATATTTTTTTATATTTATTTTAGTTTATATTTTATATTTCATACATATTTTATGCTCCATATTTTATTTATATTTCATATTTAATTTCAGTTAACAATTATTTTATTTCAACTAACAATTTTTTTAATGGTTTTAGTTTTGTTTAATTATAATGTATTGTTTAATTTTTTTTTAGTTAACTATAATCTATACCCTATATAATACTGTATGTAGTACAGAACAGGGGTTTTCTTTGGTCTATGGAAAAACAGTATAAAATTTTTTAAAATAAATGAATAAATAAAAATATGATTAAATATTTTTTTTAAATCATTACAATGAATAAATAACTTTAATTAATAAATACACACATAATGCAATACTATAGTGAGTAGGAAAAAAAAAACTTAAGAATGTAACATTTATAAAGTATTATTTTTTTTCATGGCATAAATTAGATTTATTTTTATACATTAAACTATAGTTGCCTTTTAGATTTTAGGATGGGAGTCCCTCGCACAAGGATGATCGTATTTGTGGCATCTAAAACCCCTAGTTTAGTATACACTATAGTAGGATTTACACAATGTAGTACACATACTGCATGGTAGTATGCTAATATACCAAAGTCTGAGCTCTGCAGTGCTGCTCACCTTTACTTTCCTTCTGTTCCTGCTGAACCTGCTGCTCATTTTCCTCTTCTTTCTTCTGCTTCTGCAGCTGTTGGACAAGTTTGCTCTCCTTGCGTCATCTCTTCTTTCTCTGGGGTTGAAAACACAGACAGCAGATATATGACTTTATAAGGCCCCTAAATGATTAACATGATCAAAACTTTCAGCTCAGGGTTCATGAGTGTTTTTGCTGGATTCTTTACTGATTTTTATTAAGTAAACATAAGAATAACTTTGATATTGTTAGTAATATTTCGAGACAGACATTTACTGGACTTAAGTTGATAATCCATCATTTTTTTTTTAGAAAAATCATGTTGAAATGTATCAAATATAATCATCAGGCGTTTATTTGTTCATCTCTCAATCATGACTATATATATATTGAATCACATTATATGTTTTGATCATAAAATAAGCATTTAAATATCATTAGACATAATACTGAGGCATATTATTGGGAGATATAGAGTGACAGCTGATATCGATCTTAAATGTAGAACATTTGAACTTTGTCACTTACTTTGTTCTTTCCATTTCCTCCAGTTTATTCTCTCTTCGCCCTACAAACAGAAATATTATAAACACGTGATATTAAACTGGCATAAACAGAGGTTTTAACAATTTTAGACCATAAATGTGACACAAAACAGGCTGGTAATAAAGTTAATTTTTATAATTTCAAATGTATAACGAACAAAGTCATATGAAAAACACAAAAGTTCAAACCTCTTTATTTGAGAGTTTATTTGGTTTATTTTTCTTCACTGGAGGTTCATCAGCAATGCTGTTCTATGTGTGTTACTCCTACAATGATCCTCGAGAGAACAAACACTGGAAATATTTGGTTCCTAACGTTTTCGCAAACACTGGATTAATTGTTTATTAGCACAACGTGCATTCATTCCTATATTAATAAACATATATTTTCTTTCAGAATATATATCAATAATGAATACTCAAAACAGGCGAAAATATGCGGACATTGCGGCGGCTGAAAATGTTGTGACGGACGGATTTCACAGAAGCGCTTCCTCTATAGAACAGGCTCTGAGTAAAGAACATCGCGGGCTCAAGCCTCAAATAAAACCCTCAAAATATCAGAGCTGAACACCCAACAGCGGATTAAACAACACTTAACAGCTCTATAAATACCTCAACACCACACAGCACATCATGGTAAGAAGAAAACACTGTCAGTGTCGTGTGAAAGTCTTTGTTTAGTGCGAGTCTGCCTGACATGTGGCTGTGTGTTTATGTTTCGCGTCAGTAATGCGTGCGCAATATTTAACTTATTTAATTATATAATTATATTTTATACGTAACTACATACTGTACACACTACAGAACAGTCTATGGTGTTTGTTATGAAAAACTATAACATTTCACATTTTCTCTGTATATAAATGTTGTGTAGAAAATAAATTTTATATATATATTTTTTTATTTTATTATTATTTTTTATTATTATTTATTTAGTTATATATATATATATATATATATATAATTTTTATTATTATTTATTTATTTAGTTATATATATATATATATTTTTTTTTTTTGTTTGTTTGTTTAGTAATATATATGTAATATGTCTTTATTATAATGTACAATAAAATGACAATAATATAAATAAATAGACGTGTATACATGTGTATAAATAATTTATATTTTCCAATTTAATTTTAATTTTAGTCAAAGTTGTAGTAAATTTGTTATATGTTTTTGACATTTTTAACAGTTTATGCTTATTAAAATATGTCTATCGTTTTTATTAATTTTTATTTTGAGTTTTATTTTTAGCTATTTTAGAACATCGGGTTAAACTGAATAAAAATGAGAAATGTTTCCTTGACAGCTAGCTGCAATAAAATATCAAAAAAAAGTTTTTGTATATTTTATTTCAAGTAATGAAGTTTTTTTTATGATTTTGGATTTTAGTTTTAGTAAACTATAGTACCTAAAACTACATTTAATATATATAATACCTTACCTTAGTTAAATTATGCAAGAACTATGAGTAGTTGCTGTGAAGCCAGCACTTATAATATTTGTTTTTCATCTGATGTTGTTATTACAAACCCCAGTGAGTCACATTCACATGTTATCTTTACACCTATTTGTTTGCACTTTGATTTGTGACGCACAACACTTGTTGCAAACATATTTCCCATGGCTACCTCTATATTCATTATAACTAGAGGAAAGTGGACTCAGTGAGTCCAGTTCTGATCATACTGGTGTAGTTTCTGTTAGGGAAAACAATTGAGTTTCGTTTAAGAATATCATCAGTATTGTGTTTCCAGTTGTGGTTGAACTAGTTCTCTGTGTACAGCCGCAGAACGAGCACATCGAGTTACACCGCAAGCGTCATGGCTACCGTCTGGACCACCACGAGAGGAAAAGGAAGAAGGAGAGCCGTGAGGCGCACGAGCGATCGCACAAAGCCAGAAAGATGATCGGCCTCAAAGCCAAACTCTACCACAAACAGAGACATGCCGAGAAGATCCAGATGAAGAAGACGTGAGTGTTACTTACAGCTTCAGTTTGGTCAAAATACATGCAATATGATCGAGGAGGTTTTGCTAAACTATTGTGCCTTTATTTGTGTTCAGCATTAAGATGCACGAGCAGAGGAAGAGCAAACAGAAGGATGATGACAAGACACCAGAAGGGGCGGTGCCAGCTTACCTGCTGGACAGAGAGGGCCAATCACGAGCCAAAGTTTTGTCCAACATGATCAAACAGAAGAGGAAAGAGAAAGCTGTAAGCATCCAGTCAGACCACAGATTTATGCTATTACGATAAACATTTGAAATCTTGCTTACCCCACACTTTTGAATGGTATTCAAATGATTTTTGAAGGATCATGTGACACTGAAGACTGGAGTAATGATGCTGAAAATTCAGCTTCGATCACAGCAATCAATTACATTTTACAATATATTCACAAAGAAAACAGTTCTTTTAAATTGTAATAATATTTCACAATTTTTACTGTATTTTTGATCAAATAAATGCAGTCTTGGTGAGCAGAAGAGACTTCTTTCATTAACGTTACAAAATCTTAATTATTCCAGTCTTTTACCAGAAGTGTAAATGTTGGTTTTGTTGTAGCTGAGCAAAAAAACGTCACATTTGGAGTGAATATATGAAACTATATGTAAAATCTAGAAGGTTTTATTGATATGTTGATGTTTAAACATCAAATTTGACCAATCCAGTCAGTTATCAGTGGATTAAATCAAGTCCCAGCCTTCCCTTTTGTCTTTTTCTCATGAAATATCCTGCTTTGTTTGGAAACGTGAAACTTTTTAAGGTTTGTTTTATGTGTTTCTTCAGGGAAAGTGGGAGGTTCCTTTACCGAAGGTCCGAGCGCAGGGTGAAACCGAGGTTCTGAAGGTCGTCCGCACAGGAAAGAGACAGAAAAAGGCCTGGAAGAGGATGGTGACCAAAGTCTGCTTCGTAGGAGATGGGTTCACACGCAAACCGCCCAAATATGAGCGCTTCATCAGACCTATGGTAAAATATCACACGTGCACTCAGGCTGGGTAAAATAGAACAATCAAAAGTGGGGTTATATAATTGAATTTATTATTATTATTTAAAAAAATACTTAATTATTTTTTTAAAAGTTATTCAATTTTTAGTACTTAAAAATATTATGGTTATTATTATGATTATATATCTTCATTTTTCTGTTAATTAGTTTTTGTTTGTTTTAAAGTCTGTGTAAATTCAATTCTGATAATTGTTTCTAAACACATTATAAATGTTAGAAATGTATTGCTGAAACATGCTACAAAGACTGTGAACTATGTAGTACTTAATTGTGAAGTTGGACCGTTAAACAGTTTTTCACCGTTTTCATGTTCAGGATTTTCTGGGCGGGGTTAAAATGGTGACTCGATGACGAAACGGAGTCACTGAGGACGGCCCCCTTCCCCTAACCCTATTTAAGAGGTGTGTTGGACTTGAAGCAGCACTGATCGATGGTGACTGTGTGTCAGAGTACAGTGAGAGCTGTAAAGAGCTCCTCATGCTCTCGCGGTACTTTGTCATCACACACTGATCGTTCTGCGCAGCGCTGCTTCAAGTCAAACACGATTAATAACTAGAGCGCATTAGCATCAGTGGTTCGCTGCTCAATCGCGAGTCACTGTCATAAACGTTAGTTATTACTGTCTACAGTTTGGGGTTTATCATTCAAATTTGGTTAATAAAACATTTTTCTGTGGTTTGACAAACTCAGAACACACATTTAATATGAACTTTACACGGACTTGAATTCATTTGGTTGTATGTGGTTCTGGTATACGTTTGTCAATAAGTGATTAAGTGAATATAAAAAATACATTGTTAATATAAAATGTATTACCCAGCCCCAAGGTTCCATTAGTTACCTTTAGTTAATGCATTAACAAAATTTTAACTAACAGTGAGCAATACAGTTGTTACAGTACTTATTTATCTTTGTTAATAAAAGTTCCAGGTCTGTTAAATAATATTAGCAAATACAACTTTTAATAATGTTAGTAAATGTTGAAATTAACAAACCAAGTTTAATTAATGTTTTAGAATTATTTTTAATGGTTGGTTCATGTTAACTAATGTAGTTAACTAATGTTAACAAATAGAACCTAATTGTAAAGTAAATAAATATTTAAATGAAATATATAGACAGACTGTATATGTAAATATTTTAATAAAATATATACATATTTAAAAAAAATATCTTGTTATATTTTGATGTAAATGTTAATGGTTGTTAATTTAATGTGTACAGGGTCTGAGGTTTAAGAAGGCACATGTCACTCATCCTGAACTGAAGGCCACGTTCTGTTTGCCCATCCTGGGCGTAAAGAAGAACCCGTCTTCCTCCCTCTACACCACTCTAGGGGTCATCACCAAGGGAACAGTCATCGAGGTCAACGTCAGTGAACTCGGATTGGTCACGCAGGGCGGGAAGGTCATCTGGGGTGAGCGTCTGATTGGCTCTTGGCTTTTTGTCAATGCAGTGCTTTTGTTTTGCAGAATGAAAGACTGAGATTTGATCTTGTGTTTCAGGTAAATACGCCCAGGTGACGAATAACCCAGAAAACGATGGTTGCATTAATGCCGTCTTGCTTGTATAACGGAAACCTGAAACGTCTGATATAGAACTGTGCCTCCGAGTGCAGCGCTTACGTGGAGTCATCTGATTCATCTTGGAAATCATAAAACAAGATGATTTGAAGACAGTCGATTGAGTTTTGTCATCACATCTGGACCTAAAGCTCACAAGAACATGTGGATCAGAAATAAAGTGCTGTTTATTTTCAGTTAAAATGTTCAGCTGTTTCTCTTTGCATTTATTATTTTTTTTCATGAATGGTTCTGTGTTAGGAGAGCAGCTGAAATACTGCTGTACTGTAATGGTGTCACTGCAATATTGCTGTATTTACACAGTATCCTGGGACACTTTACACCTGTCGTTTAGATCATTCAGATGCCATAAAGAAGTAATCATTTACAGAGTCATTATTTTAAGTGAGATTTAAAATAGGCCTCAGATGTCTCTGTTCCATTGTTTACTATTGAACCTTGATGTGATAAAATCCAACAAATGTTTTATGATTTTATAATTACAAATTGTGAAAATTATAAAATTGGGCATGTTCAATTAATTAGGCACGTTCGTGTGCTCATTTTTTTCTTGGTAAACTAGAAAATATCAGGGAATTTTAAAATTGTGATTTCCAGACATGGAAAAATCTGAAGTTGTAAAAATATTTTCAAATGTATCTAAAGACATTTTTATACTCTGTTCATTTCTAGGATTGGTATCTGATAGACAAATGTACATCTGTCTCAGCAATGTCTAATGATTTTAAAAATCCTTATCCAGTTAATCATGGACCACTGGAAAAATCAATGAAAAATTAGAAATTAACTTGTGTAAAATAATAAAATTCTCAAGACTGAGTCTGTTTACATCATAAAGCTTTATCAAAATCAATACGCAGATTGAATCCTTCAAGTATTTTGCCACTTTATCTTGGTGCATCTCAAAAATAAAAGTTGCATGAATGTCTCAAATATGAAATTATGTTTAAATCAAGATTTTCTGGTAGGATAAACAGGCACTTTGATTTACTTTATAAAAAAAAATAAAAAAAAATTCAATTAGAACCAGTGGCACATATCGACCACACAAATAAGAATCCTGACAGTGACAAATTGGAAAAACAAATGATCTTTACGTCTCATTGGTAAAAATGAGATTCAAGTCGTCTTCCGGATCTTCATCTTCAATTTTCCACAACATTGTTTTTCTTTAAAAAAGGCAGAAATGAAGATATCTGTGATATTTCAAGATAAAGGCAAATTAACTTTTCCCCCTCATAATTAATACAGATCATTATAAAAATCGCTTACAGCCAGTGTTTTTACAAGCTCCACAATGTGCAAAATCATTTAATGAAAAGCCTCCTCTGCAACTTCATCTTGAACAGAAACGCCCTTGAGAACAAGGACTTCAGCAGCTGATCCGACATTAATAAAACAGCCTCCGTTAGTGTCTAAAATACCTGTGATTGAGTAAAAACATCCCCTGCTTCAGAGAGCATGTAATTCAGTCTGAGGAGCAATTCTGCAAATCCTTCTATTGCAGAAGTAGTTCTGTGAAAAAAAGCACACAGAGGATAACCAGTTTGCTGTCTTTGAGTCTTTGTTTTTTCCCTCTCCATCAAACATAGAAGTCCAGTCTGCTGGAAATGATCTTGCAGCCCTGCATGGAGTAGACGCGCTCTTCTTTAGGGAAGTAGTTCAGATCGCGGGCCATCGTTTCAACCACTTCTTTATCTGGGGTGCGACCTTTGGAGACCATCTCAGCCAAACCGCACTGAATGATGTGCTTGTACTCCAGAGGAAGGAATGGCACGAAGAAATCCACCAGGTTCTTATCGATTAAACTAGTGTGCCAGAAACCACCTGCGGAAAGAGAGAAGACAGACAATGCAAATGTTCTTCATTACACTGGAAATGTGTAAATAAACTACAGGGAAGCGAAATAACTTTCAATGCACTTCGTTTAATGCATAATGATCCATTTGTCGTGAGGATTTCCGCTCCACATATTAGCAAATGAGACGTACTGTTTCTGTTGTTAAAGACGGACAGTGACAGCGCCGTCTCTAAATCCTTCAGCTGGATCTCCTCTCGCTCTCTACCATCCTTCCAGAATTTCAGAGCAACCTCAACGATCTTCTCACCCCCGGCGTTGCTATAAAAACAAAAACGAGTAGGTTACAGAGGCTCTGCGGAGATATATATGCCGCCTTTGTTTTTCAACTATTGAACATGGAGCCACATTAAGATACCTATATCTCTGGCACTTAAAAATGAAGACAACAGAAGTTTCTTAGGAACCAGAACCTAAAGGGATATTGAGATATCTTTAATATTGCTTGAGTTACAGCCATGCAAACGTGAGGAAAAGAATATATGTGGCACTCAACCAGGTACATTCTACACAACTGCTTTGATAGAAGGAAATAAGATACTTTCATAGTTTCAACAATATTTGTTCTTCATGCAAGTATCAGCTGAATGCACATTTGGTTTTCAACCACTCAGAATGGGTAAAATTCAACATTTTGGACACGGAGCTGCTTTGGGATCCCCACATCTCTGGTACTGAACCATAAAAATAAAGATCCCAAAGGAAAAGCTTTTTAGGAACCAGAATCTAAAAGAATACTGAAATATCTTTAATACTTCTTCCTTTAGAGGGATGCAGACTTCAGAAAAATAACATTTGTCCTATGCTACTGTTTTGATAGAGGAAAACAAGATACGTTTCTACTTTCAACATTATTTGTTCTTCACAAATTCCTCTTTAAAATAAAAAAAGGATCAGCAGAAAGCAAAATGACCCACATTTGGTTTTTGGTCACTGAAATGGATACAATTGAACAATTTACTCTTGGAGCCACAATGAAATCCCAATGTCTCTGGAAATGAACAATACAGGGCCTTAAAAATGGACATACTGAAAGAAGCATTTATTAAGAATCCAAATCTAAAAGGATATTATGAGATCTTTAATGCTTCTTGGGTTACAAGCACACAAACTTTAGAAAAAAAAAGAAAAGAAAAAAATCTAAAGGTGTTGTTTTTCCATTTTTGAACTGCCACCACTGGCATACAGTGCAACAAAAACTAATAAAAGCAACAGATTTTCTAACAGACCTGCCAATCTCTGTGTAAAAATAACACAATAATGCTGCCATCTTTCTGAAGTCATTTTTACCCCCTGTAAATTGGCTCCGAATCTCACCACCCTCTACAAAACAGTGGATTACTCAATCAATGACCTTTAATATTTTGGCTTTCATCACTATTCATGTTTGTCTTTCTTCAGAAAACATATTGACAGAATCCATTTTAATTGCAGTTTCTGCAGCCATCAAGCACACTAAACATTGACGACCAATTGTACTAATTACAGATTAACAGAATTACGATGAGACTGACCTGAGGAAAATGAAGATGGCCTTTCTGTACGAGACTCCACTCAGGTTGTCATAGAAGTCCAGATAAGGTTTTATACTGTCGATCAGTCCAGGATGCATTTTATCCATTTCATCAAAGATGAACATTGAACGCGGGCAGATGGAAACATTGCCTCGTATCCACTCCTGTAATTGGGTCTAATATATTTTGTACAGATATTACTATAAAATGTTTGATTTAATCACCATACTGGATGATTGTGTTGGTGCAGTGAAATATACGTATAATGTCATTTCCATGTATTTGCATTACCTTGTACTTGTCAATGTGAGCCTCGTGAGGAAAGTGTGCTGTCGCTGTGAACAGATGAACGAAGTTGCTCGTCATCCCTTTCTGGTAAATATTTTCTGCTATAAGTTGACTCACAAAGTTCTTCCCGGTCCCGGTCCAGCCGTGGAGGGACAGAACCAGTGGTTTCTTTGGGTTTTCGTTGTTTATGAAGCCCGTGACGGCTTTCAGGACGACCTCAGCCGCGACGTGCTGCCCGTACAGCTTCGTGCTGAGGTCATACTTTAGACCTGTGAACGAGAGGACAGATTTACAGCAAACAAATGATTTATACATACACCTGCACTTAAAATTAAGAAATTATGCACTAGACAACAAAACATCTTTAACCGTTTACAACAGGGTAATTATAGTTATAGTTACTTGAAACATAAGGTGGTCCAGAATAAAGTAATAAATGATATTATAGCACACTTTTAATATAATAAATTCATAACATTTTGCACAAAAAATGAAAGAAGAATCATTTATCAGTTAATAAAAAGTTAAATAATGAAAATAAACCACTTTTTAAAAATCAATATTTACACAATTGAAGACAAAAATTAGAATTTATAATTAATAAACAAAATAATCAATAAAATAAATTATTTTATAAAGATAAAACATTAAATGAAATACAATAAAATACACAAACTTAAACTTACTTCAGCAAAGGCAAGATTTCTAATTTTTATTTAGTTTAACTAAAATTAAAATAAAATTAATAAAAACTATAAAGGCATATCTAAAAAGAAAAACTAAAACTATTATACAATGACAAAAACACACAACAAAATTACTAAAATTTTAACTAAAATGAAAATATAAAAGTAAAAACTAATTCAAAATATCAATAAAAACTAAATTATCTCCAAATCACAACACTGATTTACAAAGAAAAAAATAACATCACACATATAGCTGTATTGTTTGTTACATGTTCTCTGAATGAGCAAATCATTGAGATAAGACAAGTTTCTTTGTTTACAATGATCATTTGAAAATAAACAATTCGACTGCAATATTTTTAAAGATAATAACTAAAAACGAACACATAATAATTACTTGTATTAAAAAGGCATTATAAAAATCAACAGAATAATAACGAAGGAGAGAAAGAAACAAATGTGTACAAGAAGTGGATTTTTGCCGCTTTCGACGGAGATAATACACAAAAACATCACCCATATCATCATCACAGGATGAACTATAACACACATACTGATGAAATGTTCACCTGTTGCATTAAAGTTGAGCCAGTTCTCATCACACGTTTCATATAAATAGCGATAGAGTTTCCTGCCCAGCACTGCAGCTCCTGTTCCCAGCAGCAGTGAGGTGGACACGGGCTCTATGGCCTCCACGACCAGCCCTGAGATCAGGAGGCAGTGCAATACGGTTGTCCATGTACGAGGCGGCCGAGCTTTCATTTTACTAAATAAATCATCGATATTTCCAACAACGAAGGATCCAACTCACAGCCCCGCCACTTCCTGCTGGGAAGAGTGACGTCAACTGCGTGCGACGCATGACGCATGCGCGCAGCGTTCGGTTCGGTTCAATAGTGCATCTTGTTGATGCGTTTTGGTCAGTGGGTCAAGCATTGCCACGCTGTCTATAGTGAATATACATACATTTAAAATCATACATATGCAGACAAAGACTGGGTTAATTATATTTTTAAAATTAAATTAAACTACTTGCAGATTTAAAACTGTGAAAATTAGTGCTTGCGTTATAAAACATGTTGACATATTATTAGATGAGTTAAGATTTTTGGCTGAATCATTTATTATCATATAGCCTATATTATAAGTTAATTCATATTAATTACATTAAAATTAATTTCGTACAAGTACAATTCATAAGCATTATCAGTACAAGAATTAGCGCTAGAATACATAGCATAAATCCATTAATATCAAACGCATATCAGATGATGTATGACATATATATTATTCTATATGATATTAAGTGTCAAGTGCTATTACACACCATCAGTAAAGTATATCAATACAAGAGGCTGATTAATGTCTGACATTTTAATGCAAGCACCAATATGGAATCAATTCATTTTCATTTATTTTTTTATTATTAATTATTATTTTAATATAAGGAAAAATGTCGATTTATAAGTTACCATTTGACAAACCGACCAAACACTGTAACCATAAACGCATCTATATTTGCGTTCTGAAACATCAACTAAAGCAGCTCTTGCAAACCTGTTTTGTTGTATGAGATCCACTCCGGTCTGCAGCACTCCTGAAAGTAATAGAGCACGTTCTGATAACGGGCCAGGAATCCGGTGAGAGCCGCGGCCATACCGACAGCGATGCTGGTGCTGATCGGCTCTATCGCCGCCGTGATCGACAAACTCCACAAAATACAGCCGGCGAACAGCAGCCGACATGTCAACCGCATTCTGCAGTCTGACACCGAGGAGCGAAACCGATACTAATCCGGTTTAGTAAATAATAATGAGCAACTTCCGTAAACCGAATCATCGAAAGCGTCCGTTCAGAAACAAACACGAGCTGCGAGAAGTTCCACACTAGTGACGTCACGCGGATCAATAATGTTGAAATGCTGTACGACTTAAAACAGTAGGCTATCTGAATTTTTTTCTGGAGAGGATTGTAAACTGGTTCTCAGTTTCTCGAATTCCGAGTATGGGTCACCATACTTGGCCACAAGTCACCTCATTTCCTTTCCTTCCTTTCCTTTCAAATTAATATAATACAAGCAATCCCATCTTGTTTAGTTCAACTAATTAAATGCCCTATCTTGGTTCACTTCTTACCTGTCTGACCGTCAGCATTACATCTCTGTCCACCAGGCTAAGTCCTCTACTGCTCCTGTCTCTCACGGTGTTCCTCAGGGTTCTGTTCTTGGGCCTTTACTCTTCATCATCTATATATGCTCCCGTTTGGTAAAATTATCCATCATCACGGTTTTAACTTCCATTGCTATGCAGATGACACCCAGCTCTACATCAGTTCTCAACACAACTCTCCTTTTCCCATCAACTCCATAACTGCTTGCATTACTGATATAAATGCTTAGATGACCAGTAACTTTTTCAAACTCAACACTGATAAAACAGATCTACTACTTGTCGGTTCACCAAAAAATGCTGCCCCTTTTTGTGCTGATAATGTTAACATTGCTGGGATTTTGGTTCGTCCTTCCACCACCATTAAAAACCTGGGTATAATCTTTGACTTCGCTCTCCCCTTTCTCCCTCACATTTCTTCACTCACTAAATCTGCCTTCTTTCACCTTCGTAATATTGCTCATTTACGTCCATTCTTAAATATCAATGATGCTGAGACACTGGTTCATGCCTTCATTACTTCCCGACTCGACTACTGTAATTCTCTTTTCTATGGTCTACCACACAACATTAAATAAACTCCAATTTCTCCAGAACTCTGCAACTAATCTTTCTTTTCCAAATGAAAAGAAAGGTTACAGCAAGGATAAATTCTACTGGGTTCACTTTTAAATTCTTCATAAAATCTACCATGTTAATTCCCCTATTTTTTAATATTCTCATGTGCTCATTTTGTGGTAGGCTATTTTAGAAAAACAACAGCTGCCATTTATTTTTTATTGTAATTTTGGGCTGAGTTCTTTCATTTTTACCCCTACAGAAGTACTTTATCACTCCTTCTTTAATCACTCTTTTATTCTTAAAGATATCATTTTTTATTACGAAAATCCTGATCATTTATTTCTTGAATATGTTGCCAGCTTCATTATTTGCACACAACATTTTTCATTCATCAAAAATAGTTTAAATCGCCATTGTCTTTTTTTTTATTTCTTCTTGATTTCAACTCTTATTTAATTCCTCAGAAGTACAGGTGTATATGCAGATTTCTAATGCTCGATCATGTTTTGTTCATGTTTGGAAGCGCACTCTTGAAGTGTTGTCATGTCCACTTACAGTACTATAAGCGACGCTTATTAAGCGTCTTTGGGCTTGGCTCAGAAAAAGTGGTCCAGTTTTACGGAGTTAATAATAAAGTAGGCAGATGCATGAACTGAACTGTGTACAAATGTAAGCACTAAAGATGAACTGACAACCAAATTTAGCTGCAGTGTGTACGTGGCCATTATTAAAACATTAAAATGTAGCACGTAATGGGAATATATTATCTAAAAGCATTGCATACTGATATTTCTATCTACAGCAGAAATTCTTATAATTTTTTAACTTATGGAAATATTATTTACAGTGGCATGTGTGTATAACACCAATATAAGAGTGCATAGGCATGATCCAGATTATGCAGACCATTTTTCTAAATAAATCCTGATATGTGAATAGCAAGGTAGGCCAACATCAGGCCCCAGATGTTCTGGTCATCATATGTGTTTTGTGTTTCATATATGAATTAAATCATAAAGAATGACAGATTGGAGATGCTTTTTCTGTGTGTTAGGCAAGCAGTTTTTTCAGTAGCATTCTAAATGTTCCTCTTAGGCTTCGTCCTTTCAAACAGAAACATCCTTGAAAACAATGGCTCAGGCCAGCCAGAGGGGTGGTTTTGTGGAAAATGCACACAGAAAATAAGTTTGCCATTGAATCTTTGTGTTTGTTTCCTCTCATTCACTTAAATATAGAAGTCCAGTCTGCTGGAAATGACCTTGCAGCCCTGCATGGAGAAGACGCGCTCCTCTTCTTTAGGGAAGTAGTTTAGGTCACGGGCCATCTTTACAACCACCTTTTTATTTGGGAAATGACCCTTTCTGCCCATCTCAGCCAAACCGCACTGAATGATGTGCTTGTACTCCAGAGGAAGGAACGGCACGAAGAAATCCACCAGGTTCTTATCGATTAAACTAGTGTGCCAGAAACCACCTGCGGAAAGAGAGAAGAATGTGCACTAATAAAAGTCATTTTAATATAAAGGTAATACAAATGCTGTGTAATTTTCAGCTCGCTATGCTACACTTCAGAAAACAGATATGGCTGTAAAATCTGATTGAATGAGCCACGCCTAAAACTACAGTCATGTGACCAATGTGCTAATCATTTATTTCTATAATGACCTGTGATATGTCACCTGGCAAACAACAGTGAGTCTAATAAATAACATCAATTACAGAAAAAAATGTTTAAAGTTCAATTAACTAATAAAAATGAGTTTTGTGTCATGTTGCTACTGTTGGCGTTTCATAAAAACACTGGTTACTCAGGGTTGTGTGTTAATGATATTACAATACTTTTAAATGTTTCATGATTTTACAACACATTTAAGGCACGCATTGTATGCCTACCCAATGACAGCTTTTAACTGTATTGTATGGCTTATTGTGAATGAATTAACAGTCAAACTGTTGTTCTGTTGATTCTCTGCTCTACAGATGAGAAATGAGAGACACTTGATGTACTGTTTTTGTTGTTAAAGAGGGACAGTGAAAGTGCCGTCTCTATATCCTTCAGCTGGATCTCCTCTCGATCTCTACCATCCCTCCAGAAATCCAGAGCCACCTGAACAATATTTTCACCACCGGCGTTGCTATAAGAACAGAAACAACTGGCTTGCAGAGACTGTTTGGTCGAAATGAATGGGTCAAAAGTTTTCTGGGCCGATGACACTGACCTGAGGAAGATGAAGATGGCCTTTCTGTATGAGACTTCGTCCAGGTGATTGTAGAAGTCCAGGTAAGGTTTTATACTGTCGATCAGCTCCGGATGCATTTTATCCATTTCATCAAAGATGAACATTGAACGTGGGCAAATGGAAACATTCCCCCGTATCCATTCGCTTAACTGGATCTAAACACACGCAAACATATATTATGTACAGATATGGCAGTGAAGGGATGCAAAAGACTAATATATTAAAACATCATTTTATTAATTTTGGTGCAACAAAATGTATGTAATTTACATGCATATTGTGCATATAGTGTATGAACTCATTACCTTGTATTTGTTAATGTGAGCCTCGTGAGGAAAGTGTGCCGTCGCTGTAAACAGATGAATGAATTTGCTCCTCATCTTTTTTCTGTAAATATTTTTCGCTATAAGCTGGCTCACATAGTTCTTCCCGGTCCCGGTCCAGCCGTGGAGGGACAGAACCGGCGGTTTCTTTGGGTTTTCACTCTCCATGAAGCCTGTGACGGCTTTCAGGATGACCTGAGCAGCGAGGTGCTGCCCAAAAAGCTTTCTTCTGAGGTCATACTTTAGTTCTTTGGACGAGAGGACAGATTTACAGTTAACTGGCACGCTAATGTTGGCATGCTGTACTGATTTACAGAACATGTAACAGCAACCTCCAGTTGGTAAGTTTGTATAGTTTGAGCCAACAACCTTTTGGTTAACAGCCTTTTTAGTCATTTATCATAGTGACATTCTAGCATCACCTTCTGGTAATATAAACACAATATAAATAGATCTACAGTTATATAAATGTGTATATTATTACATTTATTTCTGTATTTAGTTATATAGCCTATTTAAGCATTTAAAAATTTTCCACTGATATCATAATGAAGATAAAATAATATATTTTGTAGAATGCGGGTAACCAAACAATTGCTTCCCATTGACTTGCATAGTTTTCCAAGTAAATGGAGACCAGCAGGTGTGGGGATACTCTTTGGAAATTCATACAGTTTTTGAACAACTTGAAGGTGAGTCAATTGTGACGATATTTTCATTTTGGGTAAAAATATTAGTGATGGAAATTCCAATTAATTTCTGAAAACAGGTTCTTTCGGACAGTTCGTTTAAATGAACCGGTTAAAAAAAAAGGATTCAGTAGGGCCTTGTTAGTTTACGCAGTCACCCAATGATGTGAAACATGGATGTTTTGCATGGCTAAAGCATATAAAGTGAATAAACTGTTTTTAGTAAACTCACCTTTTTACATAAACCACAAGAAAAAAAAAACTTCACTTTTTTTTAAAGTCAAATGCTTGGTTGACTCGAGAACTGTCGTAACGATTAACCGACTCATGACTTGAGATCCATTATTAGCGTAGGCCTACTCTTGTTGACTGGATAACTATTGCCATCGGATCACTGTTATATTTCCAATACAGTTTATTTGTTAATTTATGCTGTTCAACAAAACAAAACTGTTCTCAATTCATCTGGAGCACTGCTAAAGAATGAATTTGCAAAAAGTGGCACCATAAGATACGATCATTTAGAGTTAAGACACACTGGGCTCCATCACAAATTGCAGTTAAATTAGAGAGAAATTTTATGTACATACATATACATAGCTATAAGCAAATAAACAAGTCCAAAGTCGCTCAGGTGGACGTGGCAACACTACTCTGCACATTGATCAGCCAATAGGGGTACCATTGGACCATCCCATCAATATAGGAAATCAATAAATAGGTGATAAATAAATAACTGCATAAATAAATAACTGGCCTAAATAATGACATAAATGTTTGAAGAATAAGTGCAAAAAATGAGCATTTTTAATTTACTATACATGGATACATTTCTGACTAAATTGTATGAACATTTATTTATCCTTTATTTTGTGCCGTATAAACTTTTAATCATTTACATTTCCTCATTTATGTAGGCTATTTATTTTGTTTATTAATGCTGCAAGTTTTGTTCTGCACATCAAAAAAACGGTAGTCTAATTCAAATCCACATGAACTCTTTCTTTTACCGGTTTTATTGAAGTTGATCCAGTTCCCATTACAGACTTCCTTCTTCCAATAGAAATGCCAGTATGTTGCACACAAAGCAGCAAGTCCTGCACCCACAAGTAACAGGGTGACCTGAAGGGGCATCTGGGCTGTCATTTTACTAAATAAATCATCAATACAAAAAGCAGCCTCCACTTCCCAGTAAAATGATCTTCCTGAAGTTTGAACCTTTCTCCACAGGTGATTGTAGAGACATGTGAGACTGAGTGAGATTGACCAATGAAATCGGCTGCAGGGCGGGGTTTGCGCCATGCACATTTGGTATCACAGAAACAAGAAGATTATCCTAAAATATACTTTGACTGAAAACATTAAAACAGAGACTCAGTGATGCAAACTGAAGCCACAGAAGAGCCAATAAAAATAAAAAAAACAAGAGTCAAGGACATGTTTAATTGCATATTTATAATTTGCATTTCAGTATATTAATGGTTTATTAATAACAATAAAGACATGCACTGTGCATAAATATACAAAATAATTTGTGGAATCCATTTAAAGCTGCTTTGATTCTAATAGGGAGAGACACCTCTAGTAAAATATATCACCAACAACTATACATTTTCTCTGTGTATCATCAATAACAAGATGGGCCAAAAAGGCCAATTTAAATCTGTCTCTAAATAAAGTATGCAATCTGCTTTTGATTGTAATTAATGATGAAATCTGTCACACCAACACCTGCCATTTTTGCATTTGGACTGCTTTGTTTAGCAAGGTGCCAAAATATTACTATTTATGTATCTATATATTACGGGATGAACAGAGAAATCAAGAATCAAGAAACAATTTTTTGCTTATTCATTATGTAAACCAAACAAACCCCAAAATACTAAACAATGACTTCTGGGTTTTAATGCAGAAGTTAAAAGCTGTTCTTGATGAGTACAATAATCATGATAATTCCTCATAATTAACCCAAATCCTGTTTATTCTGGGCAAATAATCAAAAATGGATGGAGTTGTAATTACTACCTATGTACTCTAGGTGGCTGCAATGGCCACACTTTCTGTTATGAGCGTTTTCTGTTCTGCACTTTTAACTATCCGAGAGTGTGATAAAAAATATAAGGTATATAGCTTTATAACACAAATGAAAGTAACAATTAATTAATCAATAAATAATAATAATAACAACAACAACAACAACAACAATAAAAGGAAACAAATTACATGGATATGAACTATAAGTAAATATAATAAGATGTAATTAGATGTAATAAACTATAATACAATAGAACAGTCAAGAAAACAATCATAAGTAATAATAATTAGGAACACAATTTAATGAGACGGATTTAGTCATTTAATTTGAAGACGTGCAGCTGACGCATGACGTCATTTCCGGTTCTGCCATTTTGCGGTTGCGGATCGGTCTTGAGCTCGCTGGTGCGTTTCTTACCGAATACCGATAATATAGTCTTAACATTAAAGCCCAGTTAAACCGGTAAAATGTCAGATTTTGACAGCAACCCCTTCGCAGACCCGGACTTCAGCAACCCGTTTCAGGTAATGTCATATCAGAGCTGTTTTTATTACAGTGATTCAGCGCACCGCTTTTTGTGTGTTTTTTTAAAGATAAAGTCAATACCTTTTCTAGTCATTTCGATTTCGTCCATATAAAATAAAAGTAATTTAATCCTAATATCTAAAGTGAAAAACACAGAACCTTTTTTAACCGGTCAGTCGTGTGTAAATATGTCATTATTGGGTCTTGGGTTTGTTTGTTAGCTTTTATTATTATTATTATTATTATTATTATTGGGTTTCTGAATGGGATTATGTGTCCTGTTTTATGTTTAGTTAGTCCAATGCACTATAAATGACATTTGACCACATCAACATATTCTCTGGCTTTATTATAATTATTAAGACGAAGGAGGCTTTAATTCTGGGTTTGGTTTCTAACCTAGGCTTCATTTGCCAAGTTTTTGGCTGTATATTATATTTTTAGTGTCTGTTATCTAGTGAATTATCTGCTGTTATTGAAGCTGTCAGTGTGTGAAATGAATATGATCTCTTTACAGTGTGTGTGCACGTTTACACAGGGTTGAATGATGGTGTTTAGGGCCAGTAAAGGATGATGATGTGTGTGTGTGTGTGTTTGGATGGTTGGTTGGATGGATGTAGGCCGCCCTGTTTTGATCAGAGATATGACTGTGTGTGTTTGCGGCTCCGGTCAGCTGAGGGAATTAGATCCCTGACAGCCTCTTTTATTTTTTATTTTGTGCAGCTACGTTGAGCCAAACGTGGAAGCATTTGTCTCTTGTGCACCTTAATGCACCAAATCTGATGACCACCGTTTTGTAAATAAGTCAATCCTATAAAGCCTACTGTGTCATATGTGATATGAATTTTAGACCTTTATGTTACCAACATAATCAAAACTTTGCTGTTAAACCTGTTGCACCAAATCTACTTCACACAATCTAGCAAGTAAAAAGCCTTTTAATATAATTGTACAAACGTCCACCTTCAGCTTGTGCTTCATGTGCCTTTATGCTGTGAAATCTATGGATTTTTATAAAGTAAGTGTAAGAATAACTTTGAAATTGTTAGTAGTATTTCAAGATGAACACTTACTGGACTGAAGTTGATTATCATTTTTTAGAAAAATCTTTTTCGAATGTGAGTATCAAAAATGATCAGGAACATTTATTTGTTCATCTCTCAATCATTATTGTATTGAATTGCATTACATGCTTTTGATAACCCATCTTAAGACATTATTGGGAGATACAGAGCAATAACTGATATTTATATAATTTTATGTAAGTTTCTGCTATGCTGTTATAAAGATCTCATTGATTTACATTACAAGCAATCAGAATTTTATCATTTTATCTCTATATAAATATCAGCAGCTTCCCCATATTGCATATTTTGCTCAGTTTGGGCCTCTGAATAAAATTGAGGTCGTTTTTTCCTCCATATTCTCACTATATCATACTATATGAGGCTTGATGTGTCAAATATGATACTTAACATAAAACACATATGCAAACTATGCACATATTTTTTGTCTGAAGGTGCAATAAACTTTTTATTATTTCATATGTCAGGCTTCACAGGTTAATACACAAAGGCCATCTGCCTTGAGTTTTACCTCCTTTGTTTTCCTCTCTCTCTTGTAGTCTCTGGGGAGAGTCTGTATATTTGACATTACAGGTGTTGTAGACTCACAGGTGGGATCGGACCCGTCTTGGAGGTGCAGGGGTACAAATGCAAATTCATGCACAGCAGATTGTGGCCTTTGTTCGGCCGCATTTGACATGATCATTTAGACCTCTTAGAGAAAGAACCCTTGCTTTTGATCACACAGGACTCTCTCTTTTCCTCAATTCTAATATCAAACCACCCACGTTTGCACACGCACACATCATAATCATCATCAGCAGCAGTTTTCCTTCTCAGAAGTGTTTCTATTAAAGCATACCTCTTAATCCATCATTAAACTCAACTGGTCAGACGAGGTATTTCGTTAAGTGATCAGCAGTAATGGTATGCGGTCCGTCACGGAGTTGCCGTGGTAACTCAACACTGTAGCCGACCGACTGTAGCGGCACGTCTCAATAATTAATGCGGCCTCTTGATTGCATTGTGTTTCGGACTCACGTCTTCAGTGTATATAGATTGTCTTGAGCTTGTAGGTTCTTATTGTCTTGATTAATATGCTGCTTTTGCTTCCAAACCTCAAAATAAAGCAGACATCAGCAAATACCTGACAATCCTGGGTTTGGTGTTTTCTCCGTCTTAGCCAATCAGCATCCAGACAATGGCATCTCGGTTGAATCCTGTTACGTTTATGCTGCTGTTATGATGCCAGATGTTGGTGGAATTAGTTTAAAAAGACATGTTTGATTTGTTACAGCCTTTATATGGTGACCGTTATATGAGCTTTCTGATGTGTAGGTGTATTGGCTAATTTATAAAGGCTTTGAACTTGGTTTATCCATATTTTAGAGCTGGAAGAATTCATCTTCAACCTGTTATTTGCATATCAGAGACTGTATAGATTTAATTATATTCTTTTTATAATGAAGTAACTGGTGGTTATAATATATAGTATAGCTGCCATGAAGTTAAAATTCAGTCTGTATGTTTTTGATCTTATTTTGATTTTTTTTTTCTTTTCTCTTCTTTTTTATCTCATAATTTTTAATTAAAAAATATCATAACTCAGTTTTTTTTGTGCACACTGGTGATGTATGCCACATTTCGGCAATAATTTTATCAGCCTAATCGCCACCCGTTTCTTACATTTATCTGCAAGCTTGCATTCAGATCTGCCTCCATCCAGTTAACAACCGCTGAACTGAAACCCTACATTTTTTCGTTTTCAATAATTGGTTTCATTTGTATTACACAACAATACGGAAGATGTGCTCTGTCGCTTCATCACAACCATATGACTTTCTATCTCCGGTGGAGTGCAAAATGAAACATTTTAAAGAATTTTACTAGGTTTTTTTTTTAAATACCATTCCTTCTGTTTACAGTTTGCATTCGTGCATTTGGCAGACACTGTTATCAAAAGTAAACTTGCATGAACACATTTTATCAGTTTATACATTGGTGCTTTTAAGCTTTAAAATGGATGCACAAACACCATAAAATCAAAAATATAATAATTTTATAATGAAGTCATGTAACAGCACTGTAAAAAAAAAAGATTTTATAAAAAGTTATTGGAGTTCGTTTAAGTCTTTCTACTTCAAAATGTAATGTTTAATTCAATGTGCTACCTTGTTCTTTGTAATTGTGAATTTACGAGAAACTTCTGAAAATTGTTTCAAAGTAAATCTTACACTGCATTTTTTTTAAAAGCAAGATTTGTGTGAGAAAACAACAGAAATGAAATCAAAACATCTTTAAAAAACACCTTAATTCTCCTCGTTATGTTCATGAGAGAAGTATATGTCTGATTCTTGAACGGATCTTTCTTTTGAATCAGATCTTTTCAGTGAATTATTTCAGCTCACAGGGGGAGGATTATGAGTGAGTAATGACTCAATTTTCAAAGTCGTGCAGGTTTGAAATGACGTGAGGGTGCGTAAATGAGGACAATTTTATTTGTTAACTTCTCCAGAAAAGACAAATGCTTTGAGTTTGGAGGATGAGTCATTCCTCACCAGAGTAATCATTTTAAACAATTCTGACTCTATAAGGCAGTTCCTAAATGAAACCACAGAGCAAATAGTCTTTATCTATGGATGCGATCCTGGTAGAAACGGCTCTCACATTGTGCTGAAACAGTCTGAAATGATGCAGCCTCATCAACAAGTAGGCGTGCTGCAGGATGTTGCAGAACTGCTGCACTTGTGTGTGTGTGTGTGTGTGTAAGACTAGCTAAATTCACGCATGCATTTGGCCCTGACTGAGCACGTTTTACCTTATTACAGTCATTTCATAATGCAGCAGCTGTCAAACTCATAAAACTAGTCTGTGTGTGTGTGTGTGTGTGTGTGTGTCACAGCAGTAAGAAAGTAGGCTGTCTAAATGAGGTCCGTCTGATTCTGTCCATCACTCTGCGATCGTAATGAGAGCACGAGAAGAGAGAGAGAAAACTCTAATGATCTGATTAGATGGATGTTTCTGGAGACGTGGGCCGCTCTGCAGATGCAGGGGGACCTATTACAGTGAGCCGCTGTCACCGCGTGTGTGTTTGCCTTCATTCACACTGTTTGTTGAGGGAGCGGTGACTAAGAACAGAGTTGTTTTATTTTAGTTTCTCTCTGAGTCACTCCTGTCATCAGCGGTGGAGATGATTTCACTGAATGAGAATTGTGTTAGTAGAGTTTCTGCTCAGATCTTCTGATTTCTCAGAATGACCGTCTGTCTTTGAGCGACACTTTAGCTACTATTACAAAACCTAGTCAGCTGTATTCTAAGGTGGCATCGGAACAGCAGTGACGCCTCAAAAGTGACTGATTTGGAATGGCAGCAAACATAAATAACGTGCCATACAGGACTGATAAGGAAAAGACAACAGTCTGATATTTTAATAACGTTTATACATACAGTTGATGAATACATAAGTGTTTGATCAGGAATGAGTGAGTGCTGAGGTATTGTCCTTGTAGTAGTCTTGTATGGTGTGTATTGATGTTTTTTTCATGGTTATTAAATTTTAATTATTATTATTTTTATTTGATTTCATTGTACAGCATTGTGGTCAACTTTGTTTTTTTTTATCATGTGCTTTATAAGTAAAGTAGGAGTTGAAGTGATTAAAACATAAGTGATTAAAAATAAAAGATACATAAAAAATACATAAGAAAAACTAACAATGAAAGTAAAATAAATATAAAAAATACATAAAATGAGCATCAAATACATTGTGTGTGTGTTTGTGTATACTTTTATATTACAACAAAAGGTGATTAAATAATCATAAAGTGTGCAATGAAATTAAAAATAGCAAAAAATACTAAATAAATAAATAAAATGCAGCGCAAATACTATCTACACACACTTTTATATTAAAACAAAGTGATTAAATAATCATGAAATCTACATAAGACATGAAAAATAACAAAAATACAAACAAAAAATACATTAAATACTACTTAAATACACACTTTTAAACATAAAGTGGTTAAATAATAATCATAAAACATAAGAAATAAAAAAAAAACCATTCATAAATAAATACACAGCAAATGCTATAAATGTATGTTTAATGAATATTTTCATATTTTTATTTATTTTTATTTATATTAATTTTGAACTGCAACATTGTTTATATAATGTTTATAAGATGCCTTAAAATGTTGTTCAGGTAGCGAGCTCACTAGGTTTTGGACCAGAGCTGTTGTGTCTCCACATCAAGATGTTTTGTCACTTCTTTGTCCCAAAAGAGTGGGTGGATGGATTTTTTCTTGCATTTCTTTGTGATACTTGGCCACAGATATTTCTGAAATATATTTTTACCTGCGAGATAGACTGGGGAGCAAGAAAGCTGCATACTAATCTGCATACTATAGTCCCAAATGCCATGTTCTGTTTTATTCTCACATTTTCTTTTTAGCTTATCCTCATCATATTGTTTCTTATTAATCATTTCTTAATAATCATCTTATTTTTTATCTTGTGTTTTTTTTGTAAAGCACTTTGTAACCACTGTTCTAAAATGTGTTTTACTTTGTTTCACTTACTTGTGGTCTTGTAGGTTTCACTTGCATATCTGTAAGATGACATTTTAGGTTTCTTTTGTCTTCTAGCCCACACAAAACTGCATTCCTTTTGTCTATCCCTTCTTAACCTTTGGCCTTAAATGTGAACATTCACAGCACACTCATTGTTCAAACGACCTCTACAAGACAAATCAACCTGCGTTTAGACAATCTTCTCTGCATTAACCACAGATGTGTCACACCAGCCTAACGCTCGGGTTTGTTTTGCATTTATGTTTGAAAGTTTGTAGCAGTTATGTTTGCGTTGATCTGATTTGCACCGTTTTCATCTCAGCTGGGTTCAACGCTAATCTTGTTACTGTCTAAAATAAGCTTTCATTCTGTGAATACTCGATTGCTGTGCTTGTCGAGCCTCCGCGTACGTCCTGAAATCATCTGTAGTCATGAAGAAACGCAGTGCTGAAGGAGGTCAAACTCAGATGCGCTGCTGGGGTTGAGTTTCCCGCTTTAGAATCGGGTCACTGAATGCGAGCAGCCCCTATATAGAGTGATTCACAAGGACATATGTGATGTAAATGGTTCTTTCTGTACTATATCTTCACAGTTTGGGTTATATGTTACAGTACATCATCAACAGGTTCATGTGTCATACAGTCAGGTAAACAAGTGGCTCACACTTAAAGAAATAGTTCACCCAAAATGAAACTTTGCTAAAAATGTACTCACCCTCAGGTTGCCCAAGATGTAGATGAGTTTGTTTCTTCATCAGATTTGGAGAAATGTAGCATTCTATCACTTGCTCACGAATGGATCCTCTGCAGTGAATGGGTGCCATCAGAATGAGAGTCCAAACAGCTGATAAAAACATCACAATAATCCACACCACTCCAGTCCATCAGTTAATGTCTTGAGAAGCCAAAAGCTGCGTGCTTGAAAGAAACAAATCCATCTTTAAGATGCATTTAAGTTTAACTTTAAACCATTCCTCCTGGCCAAAATCCATAATAATCCATAATCCATAATAACGCTTCCTCCAGTGAAAAAGTCCATCTCCCGTTGTCTCTCACATCAAAATCCACCCACATATTTCTTTAGGACTGTTTTGGACTGTTTTTGCTTGTAAACGGTGCTTGATCTGTGCTGATTTCTCTCCTGATTCAGACCAGATGACTTACTGGAGGAAGCATTATTATGGATTACAGACTTGTATTTTAGCCAAAAGCAAGGGTTTGAAGTTAAAAACGTCTTAATGATGGATTTGTTTCTTACAAACACGTAGCTTTTGGCTCCACAAGATGTTAATTGATGGAGTGGAGTGGTGTGGATTACTTGTGGATTATTGTGATGCTTTTATCAGCTGTTTGGACTCTCATTCTGACGGCACCCATTCACCTATTACTGGATTGAGGATGAGTACATAATTAAGCGTTAGTGTGATAAAGCGTTAGTGTGCTGCTTAGATAATATTCTTGTGTGCATCAGAATGTTTAGACACACCTATAATGCCTAAAAATGCTTTCTAGGAAGGCAGTTCACTAGGTTTGGAGATACAGACATGCGTCCATGTCAGGTGATCCCAAAGTGTGACATCAGACATCACTGTCTCACCGTGTATGATAACAATACTGAAGACAAAGACAGTGTCTTCCTGCTAGTACGAGTGGGTGTGTGTGTGTGTGTGTGCGCGCGCGCGATTATCCCATGAAACATTCATTGTTATACAGACTGAAATATTCATGGCTCTGGAGTCCTGACAGTTCTCCAGCCGTATGAAACGGATCCGCCTCAGGACCTGAGCGCTGCATACTGGGGCTGCTATGGAAACTAGGGATGGTTTAGTGTGTGTGTGTGTGTGTGTGGTGTTGTAGTTAACGTTCTTTGGACCTTGTGTGTTAAATGACTCTCTGGTTAAGTCAGTGAGGGAATAGTCAAATATCTTTATCCAGAAACACGGGAGTTTAATAAAGCATCTTCCCTGCTCTGTGTTTGGAATTAATACTAGTGTACTTCATACTGCACTGAACTGCCTGATTGAAAAGTACTATGTGAAACAATGTGAAAGAATAAATGTTTGAAACAGTAGTAAGCCTGAATGAATACTGTGAGAGGCATACAGGATTTTTCTTTCAATGATGACTTAACATTTGCCCCGCCGAGTAACGCGTCAGAAGGAGATTCCTGTTCATTCGTCACACTGAAGTTGGGTCAAGTTGGGTGCATTCTGGCATACAATATACTGGCAATACCTGACAAATAATCATTCATTATAAAATAACAATGCATATGTTTTCATTATTGGAGAAATAAAACAGTGTATAGGTATTCAACAAATTGATTAATATGCAGACTATGCATATTGATGATGATTTTGCACAATTGTTTTAATTATTTTTTATATATTATTGTTACTGGTATTGATGATGATGATGATAATAATAATAATAATAATAATAATAATAATGTAATATGTATGTTTTATTGTTATCAGACATATTTATTTATTTTTATTTATTTATTTTTTTTTTAATTAAACATCTGATAACCAATATGCAGAATTTTAAATATTTAATTATTTTATTTATATATGAAGTATGGTATTATTTATTATTTATGATAATATTAATAATAATAATAATAATAATAATAACAACAACAACAACAACAACAACAATAACAATAAGATTAATTTTCCATGCAAATATTTTAAGTATTTTAATTAATACATTTTTCCTGAATAATTTAAATTATTTTTATTTATATATGTATTTTTATTAGTGTTGCATTATTATTATTATTGTTATTGTTGTTATTATTATTATTATTATTATTATTAATATTTCTGATAATATGTAGAACTTAAAATATAGCTTTTACCTTTAGAAAATATAATTGGTGTGGTATTGGTCATAAAGAGGCCATATTGGTTGTAATCTTTGCTCTGAACCCAGGGTTGATCTCTCCCCCTCATCTATTTATAGCTTTTGCCCCGTGTAAATTACTGGAATCAGGCAGGAGAAAATTACAGCTTCCGTCTGATATTCCTGATGTTCTGGGCTGTGGAAACGGACAGAATGTGTAGTATTTCCTCGGTGAAGCGTGACATAATGTGTGTTTGCGTTCTCTCTGTTGTTCTGTGCTTTAATCTGATGCCGACTCAGCACTGGGCGTTAGGATTAGTTTGGCTCGCTCTGGAGTTCTCCGAGTTCTCCAACATCTGTGTGACATTAGTCCTGATAATCGTGCCTTTATCAGCAGCACGTGAGGGGAAAGTTTGAGTTTGTTTAGTGCTATTTAGATCTTAGTTTATGGTTTTTACAGCAGCAGTTAAGCTGTTTGTTGTCAAACCTTGTTGCAAAGTCATATGTTATGTAATAATCATAATGATTTCTGAATGACTTGTTTGTGCAGTTTAGTTTCAGCATGTGTGTAAATAAGACGAGGTCGCACACACGAGTTTAGCACACATGCCAAATAAACTGTACAGTTACCATGGATCTAAAAGTATTTTTATTTACTGTATACACTGTTCAGTTTCACAAAGCCAAACCAAACATCAGAAGGAGCTTTATTTGCTAAGTGCAATCACACACGCACAAAGAATTTGTTCTGGTTTACTGGAGCTCTAAGCACTTGCATAAATATGCAAGATGCAGCATAACAAGTAGATCCGTCTCTTCTAGACTCAGACGGCAAACCCACCCACAGTCCATGCTCTAAACGTCTGATGCATTTTACATGCAAAACCGGGAATAGCTTTCTTCATCTAGTAAGCTCTGCTCTGATTGGATGAATTTATTCAGTTTTTTTTAATCAGTCTGTCTGGAAACAAAGTCATGTTGACAAAATTGTGTTAGTTTAGTTTTTTTTTAAAATCAAGAATCAGTCAAAACTTAATATTTTTTTCAAATAAAACCATGTTGTATCTGATCAGCAGCTTCTGAAATGTAAAAT
This sequence comes from Tor tambroides, assembly GCA_021397915.2. Lineage (NCBI taxonomy): Eukaryota > Metazoa > Chordata > Actinopteri > Cypriniformes > Cyprinidae > Tor > Tor tambroides. The sequence goes on from JAFVLL020031385.1 coordinate 105,068, forward strand.
TCTACATGAAAAAAGTGCTATATGGTACGCCATACATACACTATATTGCCAAAAGTATTGGGTCGCCCCCTTCTAATGAACAGGTTTGACTACTTTAGTAATTTCCGTGAGTACAAATCTTAATGTTTAAGCATATAATGATATTCTAGGAAATTGTGTGCTTCTAATTTTATAGCAAAAGTTTGGACAGGACCCTTTTCTATTCTAACATGACAATGCCTCTGTGTATAAGACAAGGTTCAAAAAGAAAATGATTGATTGAGTCAGTGTGGAAGAACTTGACTGGTCTGCATAAAACCAAGTCCTAATCCCAGTTGAACACTGGCTCTGGTGTGACTGTAAATGCAGACCTTGAGCCAAAAACTCATCACCAAACACCAATGACTTGTACATATGGGTACAGTCATTTTAGACACTTCCAAAACTGTTGCAACAGAGATGGAAATACAATTTTTAAATACATGAATTATGTTCCCATCGTTGTTGCCACAGATTTGGAAGTGCATTTTTCTGTTCTAAAGAAGGGGGTGTCCCAATACTTTTGTCTATATAGTGTATGTACAAGTCATTGGTGTTTGGTGATGAGTTTTTGGCTCAAGGTCTGCATTTACAGTCACACCAGAGCCAGTGTTCAACTGGGATTAGGACTTGGTTTATGCAGACCAGTCAAGTTCTTCCACACTGACTCAATCAATCATTTTCTTTTTGAACCTTGTCTTATACACAGAGGCATGTCATGTTAGAATAGAAAAGGGTCCTGTCCAAACTGTTGCTATAGTATTAGAACACACAATTTCCTAGAATATCATTATATGCTTTAACATTAAGATTTGTACTCATAGAAATTACTAAAGTAGTCAAACCTGTTCATTAGAAGGGGGCGACCCAATACTTTTGGCAATATTGTGTACCTGGGTCAAATTATTTTATTTTGCTTTTTTATTTTATTTTATTTTATTTTATTTTATTTTAACTGTTATGTCTCAAAAAAAAGAAAGGAAAAAAATGTGTATTTTGAGGATCTTAAAACACTTGCAAAGTTTCATTCTCTTACTGAAAACTATGCAGTTTCTAGACATTTTTCTGTATCTCGTCTGGGTCAAAATGGACCCGAACTCTGGACAGAGTTTAACCCTGAACAGGTCTATATTTTTTTTTTTCTTTTTTTTTGGTGAAGAAAATATAGAGAGATTTTGGAAATAGTTTCTTTTTTAAACTACTTTTTAGTCTTTTTTTTTTTTTTCTAGGATTATTGCATGTTGATATAGTCACAGTTTCATATGTTTAATAATACTTAAAGTGTTTAATGATGCTGGTGTTGTCGTCTCATTTTACTCATGAAAAAAAAAGGTCATCAACAAATATTTTCATCATAGTTAACAAAATTAATACTATTAAAAAGTACAGGGTTGATTGTCAGGTTTCTGTTTTGAAAACGTAAAAAAAGTCAGACAATCAGATTGAAATCGTATTTGTAAAATAAGAGAAAACCTGAAAACCTTTGTACAGGTGTGTGCAAATAGTGTAAAAACCTAGGTAAAACATCCTGAACAGACATATACTTAAAGGCTGTTTCCTCTTTGTGTTGTGTGTTTTTTTTTTTTTTTTTTTTTTTTTTTTTTTTTTTGTAGGATCCCTCAGTGACACAAGTAACGCGGACTGCCCCACCTGGCCTGGAGGAGTATAACCCTTTCACAGACACAAAGCCGGTGAGATGCTCAGGACAGAGACAAACTGACTCTTGTATGAGATGCTGAAATTATACAAAATTAACAAGTGTACAGGTTTCCTAAGGACAATAATAATTAGAACGGCTCAAAAATACCATCCGCCAACACACTCTGAGAAAAGAGCGAGAGGGAAGTTGTTCGTCTGTGTTTAGAAGTGCTGTTTACGTACCAGTTATTGATGTTTTAAAGTTTTTTTTTTTTTTTTTAATTATTTTAAAATTTCCTTTAATATTTATTATTATTTTAAATATATTTCGATATAGTTTTTAAAAAATGTTTTTAATTATTTTAGTACATAGTTAAACTAACTGAAAATTAAAAATGTCTGAAATAAGTTTTTATTTTTTTAATTATTCAGTTAACAGTTATTTACTTTCAAGTAACAAATGTTTTTATGATTTTAGTTTTAGTTAACTATAATAACACTGTTACTTATGTACATAGTTTATACTATCTACTATTTTTGAGAATAGTGTTATGCATCAATAAAGATTTCAAGCATTATAATTTTAATATGCTTCTCAGAAATATATTTATATTACATTATACCGTTAATATAAATCTCAGAAATAAATACAGCTGATTTGCATTTTTAATCCAGTTTTTTTTTTTTTTTTTTTTTAAATGAAAATATCTCGAATTTTTTGCATGCAATCAAACAATGAGATTGTGGCTGATGTTATTCATCATGCTGGTAATGGAAGGTCGGGTTGAGTACATTGCATTGTGGGATACAGTATTCCATGCCGTGTGCTCTGTTTTATACTGCACATTTTGCCAAATCTTGTAGGTCATCCAAATGTGTGTATACTGTGCACTGTATACATTCAGATTTAGCTTGAGTAGTATATTTTTTCTGAACAAGAGAGATGCAGGCAAGGAAACAAACAGCATACACACACACACACACAGTACCAACAAATAACATAATTCACAGTGTGTTATAACTAGTGAAGCTGTACCAGCGTAGGGCTCGCTGCCCAGAACAGCCTACACTTACAGCACAAACCCGTCAGATTGCCAGTCAGTCGACTGAACGCTTTTATATTACATTTTTCCCTTGCCTTAACTGTGCACATGAATTGCTTCATTTCTGAATGATCCACAACATTCAAAACACTGACACATTCAGTCTGGATTTATGAATGAATGAAAAAGATGTTATGTTGTTATTATGTTGCAAATAAGGTGAAATGGTGTGGTGTTTTGGACTACAGTGTCTCACATTTTATTTTTTCTGGCATTATAGGTCCCGCCAGGCTCCGCCCCTAAATCAGTCCCACCCACAGCCAACACACAGCCGGCCATCATGAAGCCCACTGAAGAACCGCCAGCTTACACTCAACCTCAGCAGACACAGGTACATGCACCTCACTTTATTCTTTATTTAATTCACTTAAAATGGAAGTATAGCAGCCAAAAAGTAGAAAAAGTTGTTCTTGTAAAAGTTGTCTAAATCGTTCTTTTGACATGGCACTAATGCTCTCAGGGGATGAGCAGTGCTTTATAGACGGTTGCATCATGTTTCTTTCTGATATTACAAGGGTTTGGTTTGGGCTGCATGATTAAGGGATTTTTTATTTCTTTATGTATTATAAAAAAGCTTTTCTCTGTGTGTTATTGGGGCTGTATTAATTTGCCTAGGTTAAGTATTTTGTGATTATATATCAATACAGCTGTAATAATAATTGTATTATTATTATTATTATTATTATTATTAAAAGTAATAATATTAATAACAGTGAATAATATGAATATAATAAATATCAAATCAAAAACCTATTGAAAAATTATGAAATAATAATAATAATAATAATAATAATAATAATAATTATTATTATTGTTAATTATACACACACAATACTTTATTAATGTAACTAATTAATAATAATAATAATAATAATAATATATTAAAATAAAATATAATAATAATAATAATAATAATATAAAATATATTAATATATAATTACTGCATTAATTTGATCAAGAATTTTGTGATTATATGCCAATACAGCTGGAATAATAATTGTATTATTATTAATAGTAATAATAATATTAATAACAGTGAATAATATAAAAGCAATAAATAATATCAAATCTGAATAAAAATATTAAAATAAGAAATAATACCCTTGTAATATTTCACTGTAAAATATTTGATTATTCAAGAAAAATAATAATGTAATAATTGATTTCATAGTACAATTGCATTTTTAAATATCAAACCAACAAACCTTTATTTTGGCCAAAAAATCGCAGGAAGCCCTTAAAGCTTCTCTTTTGTTGACAACAGCCAGTTTTCATTAGAAGTTGATGAGCTGCTCACGAGTAAATGAACACAGTGCCATGTTTCATTCTGAAACACGCAGCACATATTTATTTAATTAAATCATAGCCTTTGCAATTTGATAATCACACTAAGCCATATCACAGCTTCGCTTTATTCCAATTAATCATGCAGCTCTAGTTGCCGCAGTGGTGGTAGTTACATTAAAAAAGATAACTGGGTACTTTAACTGTTTCCTGTTCATTTATACACACTAAGGGACGAGTCTGAATTGTTTTATGTATTAATCGACTGCATAAAGTTCCTTCAGAAGGACTTTTTGAAACCTTAAACCAACGTTTGGGTCCGTGTGAAGCACAATCCCTGATGCAAACGTTGATGTCAGAGGGTATTCGGGATGGAAAATCCTCCTTGATTTCACAGAAATATCCTCAGTAGGACAAGAGAAGCTTCCAGCAGGCAAGAGCTGCGAGTGCAGTTATACTGTATAATTCAGCACGCCTGAGGGACAGGGACGCCTCGCTCCAGACATATGGACACACAGGCACACTTTGGGTGGGCGTCAGATGACTCACTCGCCCGGGCTCCACGTGTGACGTCAGATGCTTTGAGTTAGGACACAACAAGGTGATCCAGATCTTCAGGAGGAGGCCGAATCTGAAGCTGCTGTTGTTTAGCTCAGGGTCTGTCGCTGTAGTCTTTAGTTTGTAGTAGCAGCGGTGAGGAGTTGTGCCTCAGGGTGACAACAGAAGGCTTGTTAAAGGAGTTGTTGCCCACTGGCTTTATTAAGCCATGCTTGTCACATGATGCTGCCTTCAGGGAAAGCTGGAGATTTCTGAGCCCTTAAAATGACCCAGAAACAAGGGCAGAATGCGTCAACAGATTGGCTTAGATAAGAGTGATTCTTAAAGTTGTAATCTGTCATAACTGGGACGCTGCTGTAATGAGTGAAGGATGTGTCGCTGCTACAGAGTCCAGTGTGGTTGGGACTTTATTTTTGGTCAAAACGTTTTTTTTTTAGCAGTGTTTATTCATATCATTCATGCAGAAGTGCTTAAAAACTCATTTTCAAACTCTGCCATGTGTGTTTGCTAAACAGTATGGAGTGCAAACAATGAACTCTCACATCCCACACAGTATTTACACTACAACCAGTTTAGTTTATGGAAGTAAAAGCTTGGAAAGTTCTCTATCACTGTAGCATTCATATTTATGACCAGCTAAAAGTCAAGTTAATCTCACCAGTGGTTTAGTTTCTTACCTGCGTTATCTAATCCAATCTTTAAAGGTGAGTGGCAGATCAAAACTTTTAGATTTCATTCATTTGATTCAACAATTGTGTTTTTAAAGGAGAGCTTGTTTCAGAAGCTGGGTGTTTTTATATTGTGACCGTTTATTATATTTGGTAATATGATTTACTGTTTTTTTTTTTTTTGATGATAATAATAAATATGATGTTGTAGCGTGTTATTGTACTGACCAGATGTGTGCTAAATACCTGTATATTAATATTGAATTAATTTATTTTAGATCAATATTTAATATTTTATTAAATATTAATTTAAAGAATATAAATATATAAATATATATAAGTAAACATTGCATTTTCAAGTAATAATTGCATTTTCATTGAATAAAAAAAAATTGAGCGGTTTCTCTTGTTTAATCAATCAATATATAATTATATTATATTATATTATACTGTATTATATTATATTACATTATATAAATGTATGTGTGTATGTGTGTGTATATATATATATATATATATATATATATATATATATATATGTATATATATGTGTGTGTATGTATGTATACAAGTGAAATATGTGTATATTTACATATGTATGTATATATATATATATATATATATATAATACTATAAAAATATGAATCAGCACAACTTGTTTAACAATGATAACATCTACACTGTCTTGATTGTGTAAATCAGCATATTAGAATGATTTCTGAAGGATCATGTGACACTGAAGACTGGAGTAATGATGCTGAAAATTCAGATTTACATTACAGGAATAAATTACATTTTACAATATATTCACATAGAAAACAGTTCTTTTAAATTGTAATAATATTTCACAATATTACTGATTTAATGTGTTTTTGATCAAATAAATGCAGCCTTTGTGAGCAGAAGAGATGTCTTTTGAATGGTAGTGTAGCTTTACTTACTTATACATAAGCCATAATCAGTTATCATATAGGTAGTCATATTCAAATTTACAGTGTATAAAGACTCGCCAGATAAGATATGTGGTGAATAAACAAGACAAGACTTGCATTGTCAGTCAGACAGTGATCAGCCCCAATGGGTCTGAGTTTCAGACATGTTTGTGATTGGTTCTGACAGCTGTGTCTCCTCTAAACAGTCTGAGAAAATGCCTTTGGTGTGTTTGGATGTTGACTCTCCTAAAGTTATGTTCTGCTGTGCCTGTAAGCAGAATTACTTTGTGTTCATAACCGCCTTGTATCTGTGTGCCTGTAGGATCAGGCGCGAGCCCAGGCAGAGTTATTGAGGAGACAGGAGGAGCTGGAGAGAAAAGCCGCTGAGCTGGACCGCAGGGAGAGGGAGATGCAGTCTCTCAGCGCATCGGGAGGTGAGTTATTAGCTTCACGTCTGTTAGCTTCAAGCCTGTCTATGCTGCATGGCTTATTCTGGTCAGAAACCGCCCACTCGGACAGGAAGTTACTGACATGTGAAGTCACCTACCACAGTTGGGTCTTTTTACACAATAAATGGAACAGGTTAGTCTCATATATTCAGGCTTCAGCGTAAAATCCAATCCACATTGTACCTTATTCTGAACAAAATTGTGTTGAAGACTCAAGAGTCCACAGATTTCACCATCATGCATCATATTTGCTAAGTGAAATCCAATACATGTTTCTTACATGTTCAATTTTGAAGTGCTGATTTCAAAATAGAAATACATTTTCTCACAAAATAGGATGCATTTTGTAGCATTTTTGCTTTTGATGACTGTTTGTAAGGTGAAAAAGTCTTGTATTCTCCCTTAATCAGCAGAAAAACAGCACAAAGCCTCTGAGCCAGATTACAACAATTTATTCAATTCTCAGCCCACTTTCACATGTGTGACTTTTTTTTATGCCTAATCCTGATTTCCACTTTTTACACTCCTTTGCAGATTGTTAGTTAAAGCATTTTGAAATCTTTTTGTCATTAAAATAGCAAATTATGACATTTGACTGCTTTTGTTATTTTGATAAGTGCATTAAAGCTGATACATATATGTAACTTGAAAAATCTTCATTCTTATTTTGTGGGAAAAAAACTGTACATAATGGAAAGTAATATTGATATCTTTGAAGTCATAAATTATGAAAAACTTCAGATGTGACAAGGAATAAGAAATGAGTTCTTCTCTTTGCAAATTAAAAAGAGTAAAAAGTGATAAGCAAATATATAATTCAAAATCAATCATTTATGTGTTAAATAATGTATTAATAAAGTGATTTTTTTTCAGTTATGTATAAAGAACTTTATTTTGTATAGATTGAATTTAGTAGTCAGTGATGCTTGTTAAAAAAAATTTAATGTCACCATGTTATTACTTCTGTTACTCCTTTTTATTAATAAAAAAAAAGAAATTCTTTGAAATTTGAAATTAAATAAAAAAAGAAAAAAATATACTATATATAGATGTGAAATGTTATTTGACTTTATTATTGTAAGAAATTAATAAGAATGTATAATGTGAGAATTACCAGTTATTAACTCCAGTATTAACTTCCACTAACTGAATGAAATTTAATTTGAATTAAAACTTTGAATTTATAGCTCATGATTGCTCAAAAATGTGTGATTTTTCAGTTATGTATAAAGGACTTGAAATTCTTTTGTGTAGATTAAATTTAGTAATGATGCTTATTCTGAAAAAAGGTAGGCAAAATTCAAAAATTCAAAAAAAAAAGAAAAAAGTTTTGAATGTTACCATAGTATGACCATGTTATTACTGCAGTTACCCCTTTTTAAAATCAGAAATGTAATTATGTATAAAGATCTTAAAATTATTTTGTATAGATTAAATTTAGCAGTGCAAGTGATGCTTGTAAAAAAAAAAGAATAGGTAAAAATAAGGCTTCAGCCTACACGTTTTTTAATAATATGTATGTAAAATTAAATACAAATATTATGAAATTATGTATGAGGACTGAAATAAATTCTTGATGACAAAGATGAATTGAAATTTCAGGCAGTTGCAGCCATTTTTGTGTGCAGTATGCATCAGCTGATCTGTAGTCATTTGTTCTGTGGTTGAGACAGTATCACGCTTGTCACCTCACACAATAAACTTTAGATTTAAGTGTGATTTACTGTCTCTGTGCACCAGGAGGAGAGGAAAATCAATTACAGTTCTGTTTCCCAGTTCTGTACCCCAGTTTACCACCTTTTGTCATCATGCTCCTATTGCATCATCCACCTCATTCTTTCCCTTTTTAATTGATTTTCCTGTTTCCTTCTTGTTTCTAAGGGAGGAAAAACAACTGGCCGCCCCTTCCAGAGAAGTTTCCAGTGGGTCCGTGTTTCTATCATGACATATCAGTGGACATCCCTGTGGAGTACCAGAAAACCGTCAAGATCATGTACTATCTGTGGATGTGTGAGTAACTCTTGACCAATCCCATAATGCCAGAAAAGTTTTCAAGCTAAATAAATTCATTTTACTCATAAACGTTAGGATCAAAAAGTGATCAATTTTTCATGCTGCAGTGGTTAGGAGTACTTATTTATTCACAAAAAATTACAAAGAATGGAAAGCAACACATTGAATTAAATGACATTTTGAAGTAGAAAGACTAAAATAGTATATTTTTAAACCTGCTTGAGTAATCTTGATTTACAACACGTTTTCCAGTGTAGTGTTTATTCACATGACTGTTGTAATCGTGTTGTTGAGTACACAGCTGTGTCTGTCTGGGAAGCGCATCTGGTTTATGGTTTGTATAACAATAGTCTAAAGACTCTGGGGAAGTGAAATGAAATGAATAGACTTCAGAGGTGTTTGTGTCTCCCAGAGAAACTGGTGGTCTGTTTGATGTGTTTCATACTGGATGAAATCAGTCACATGATATTAGATGTTTGGGGAGGGGCGGAGCCTCCATGTGTCATGTGATGGAGGTATCATGTGATTAGTATCAGACTGGTGTTTGTTTCGCCTGATCTTGTTTTGTAGGAATTTGGGAGGGAATTTGTCAGGGAGTGAGAGAGACCTGAGACATTCTTGGCAGTTGTGCAGTAAATGTGGGGTAAAACCATAAGGTGTTTTCTCACTCTGCCAAATTCCACACCAAAACTTTGACACCCGCTGCTCCATGACAGACTCCATGACTTAAATTGAATGAATAACATACAACTTGCATTGCCATTACTTTTTTGCAGCAACAGTAAAGGCAATCCCATATTCTTTAGATATGTTATGCATGGTAAACTCTAATACTGTCTAACCTGAAAAGTATTGACTGTAAACCACAATTAAAATAAATGAACTGTCATCAGTTAACACACTTTTAAATTGATATAATCTGAAATATAATCTGATATAACTGATAATCTAATATAATCTGAAAATGTACATTAATTAACTACATTAATTACTGTGAACTAGCAATATACACTTCTGTTCAAAAGGTTGAAGTTGGTAAGATTTTTTTTAATGATTTTGAAAGTCTGCATTTATTTGATCCAAAATACAGTAAAAATGTGTAGTAATTTTACAATTTAAAACTGTTTTCTATGTGAATATATAGTAAAATGTAATTGATTGCTGTGATCTGCAGCTGAATTTTCAGCATCATTACTCCAGTCTTCAGTGTCACATGATCCTTCAGAAAACATTCTAATATGCTGATTTGCTGCTCAAGAAACATTTCGGATTGTTTTCAGTGTTGAAAACAGTTGTGCTGCCCAGTATGTTTGTGGAAACTGTGATACATTTTTTCAGGATTCTTTGATAAATAGAAAGTTCTAAACAACAGCATTTATTTGAAACAGAAATCTTTTGTAACATTATAAACAGAGGATTCCCTGTGAATGATGGGTTATGTGTCTGTGAATACACTCTGGCTCTGCTTTAGTTGATATAAATGATTGAACAGTCTGGCTTTGAGCTCTACTATTAATGGAACAGCTTCTGAGTGACTGTGAAGAGGTTTTGCAATGATTCAGAATGTTTTGACTGTGTTAATTATTAACAGGTTCTTGGATGAAACGTTCATACAAGTAGTAAATTACTTGGGAAGTTTTTTGTTTTTATTTTCAGTTGTCGTTTTCGTTTTCACTATCATTTTTGTTCTAGTATCAGTTTAGTTTTAATTTAAAAAATTGTTTAAGGTTGCTAAACCGTTAGCACAGTATGTATTTTGGATTTATTTTAATTAATTAATTTTTTTTTAACATTTCAATCAGTTTTAGTCATTGTATTTATACATAATCTTTGCAAAGATTTCTCAAAGGTTTGTGCAAAAAATTGATTGGAGATTCCTGAAAAGAAATACTTTATAGTAAATTTCTTTCCCCATATTATGTTCTATAAGAATAACACATGAGTGATGTTTCTTCATTGTCTCTCTTCTCCTGTTCGTCTCTTGCAGTCCACACAGGAACGCTGTTTGCCAATATATTCGGCTGTTTGTCGTGGTTCTGTGTAGATGCGTCGAGGGGAGTGGATTTTGGTCTGGCCATGCTCTGGTTCATGCTCTTCACTCCCTGTTCATTTGTCTGCTGGTACAGACCTCTGTATGGAGCGTTCAGGTACAGACACAGACACAGACACACACACAGACACACACACACACACACACTACCTTTATGGAGAACTCTAACTGTACTATAACTGTTTTCCTTCTCTCTTCCTGAAGGAGTGACAGCTCTTTTAGGTTCTTTGTATTCTTCTTCGTCTATATCTGCCAGTTTGGTGTCCATGTGCTGCAAGCCATTGGCATTACAGGTTGGGGAGCCAGGTGAGGAAAAAACACACACGCACACACCAGAGTCAGAAATTAACCTGGACACAAGGGCAAAAACACTGCTGAAAGTGGTTAAAAAATGCCCCAAATATTTAAAAACTTGGCCTTTTTGCACATGCTTTCTAACATTTCATATATTTTAAATGTATGTTTTTCTTAATGGGTGAAGATTTGTGAAAAAAATATTTGTAATGAATTGAGACCAGTCGTGGCCTAATGGTTAGAGAGTCGGGCTTGTAACCAGAAGGTCGCCGGTTTGATTCTCGCACCGGCAGGAATTGAAGGTGGGGATTGTGAATGAACAGCACTCTCTCCACCTTCGATACCATGACTGAGGTGCCCTTGAGCAAGGCACCGAACCCCTAATTGCTCCCCGGGCGCTGGAGCAATGGCTGCCCACTGCTCCGGGTGTGTGTTCATGGTGTGTGTGTGCATTTGTTCACTACTCACTGCTGTGTGTGTGCACTTGGATGGGTTAAATGCAGAGCACCAATTTCGAGTATGGGTCACCATACTTGACAATACATCACGACTTTCACTTTTCAGATTTAGTTTTTATCAGAGATAAGCTTTAAAAAACCTTTTTACAATTTTGTTGTTTATTTATAGTTTAGATGTTAAATATAGTTATTTTATCTGGACACCAATTTAGTTGTGGTAGCTGACATTTTGCTAAAATGTAAACAAACGTTTTTTTTTTTTTTTTGGATTTTCTATTCTTGTTCTGTTGAATGATGCATTTAAGTGCTTCTAACAGCAAATTTGTAGATTGTTGAATATGTAACTAAAATTAAATGCAAATTTTATTGAAAAGATTCAAGTAAAATCAGTAAAACTGGGTAAAAAGCACTCCCAACAGCTTCAAAACTTGAAACAATAAAAAAATGTACAAATCTACAGTGTAGAGCTGTTTAATCAAACATAGTGACCGTATAATCATATAATCATTAAAAATGGCTTGTTTGTGTTTATTATATTGATGTATTTTGTGGCTTATTTACAGCTACATTTGAATACATTTTTTAGGTCACAGTTATAATTCTTCACAATGATGAATTTTGTCATTTAATTTGCTTGGATGGATGACATGCTGATTTCTATAAGGGTAAAAAACAAACAAACCCAAAAACATTCCCATAAATGGGAAAAATGCCCTTGAAAATCAAATCTAGTGGGCAAATAATGACCCTTAATAAAAAATGAAACGGACACTTTCACTTTCTTTCCATTTCACATGACTTTTCCTTGCTGTGTCACTTTTAAGTTGTCACATTGTGAACGGTGTGTTATGAAGACTCATCCGTTGTTTGTGTTTGTAGTGGCTGGATCTCAGCGCTGACCGGGCTGAACACAAGTATTCCCGTCGGCATCATCATGATCCTGATTGCTGCCCTCTTCACCGCGTCGGCCGTCATCTCTCTCATCATGTTTAAAAAGGTGCTTCACCTTAATTCATAACGTATAAATATAATATGTGCTTCACCTCAAATGCACTTACATAGACTTCAGAGCTGAACCATAACAGTGTTGTTATCTAAAACTGTTAAAAGTCGTTTTTGTTCATTGAAATAAAGCTGAAATAAAATAGAAATATTAGATGAAAAACTTAGAAAATTAGAAATGGTGACTTGGCAACAAACTGAAATGAAATAAGTTGAAGTTGTAAAATGAGTAAAACTAAAACCGAAATAAAAAATGAAGTTAAATAGAAATATTTTTTAAAAAGCCCAAAAACTAATAAAACTGACAAAAGCACATAACAAAATTACTAAAACTCCCACTAAAATTTAAATGAAAACTGAAAATATAAATATAAAAGCTAATTCTACTAACTGAAATAAAAATAGTTAACTATCAAAAACAAATAAAAATGACAAACGCACATAACGAACACACTAAAACTTAAACTAAACCATAAATTGCTTTTACAGTTTACGTCTTTATTTCTACTGTTATTTCATTTTAACCAGGTTAGTTAAGTGCCTATATATAGAACACGTTATTTCCAGTAGAATGTGTGTTTATTTGTATGTCCATGTGAATTAGAAATTAGAAATTTTTAGAAATGTTTTGTTGGCATAAGTTGAAGTACTAAAAAGAATAAAATTTTAAGTGAAATAAACTGAAAAATAAAAGCTAATTTAAAATGTTAATAAATACTATAATAGTACTAAAACAACACTGAACCATAAACACAGTAAAAATCTGTTTTACATCTTAGTTCTTCAATTCTCCTGATATTTCATTTCAACCAAGTTAGGTGTTAGAATCAAACTTCCGTGTGTTTATATTTGCAGGTTCATGCGCTGTACCGAACCACCGGCGCCAGTTTCGAGAAGGCGCAGCAGGAGTTCGCCACCGGCGTCATGGCCAACAAAACGGTGCAAACCGCCGCCGCCAACGCCGCCTCCTCTGCTGCCCGGGGAGCCTTCAAAGAGCAGATCTGATTGGCCCAGAGAACTCCGACTCCACCCATGCTACTTTGACCCCGCCCTCCGCATTCCTCCTTAACTGTCTTTACAGCCAATCGTCAGCTCTGTCTGGCTGTTCAAGACCACACCCACTCTCACTGACTTAATGCACTCCTGTGACTGACTGAGACCCCGCCCACAGCCCCTCCCCTCCTGTAAATCAGCAGGTGTGCTCACCTGTTCTTTAGTTGGAGTGTGTGCATGTGAGTGTGTGGAACGCCTGTCTGTGTGTAAACAGCCTAAAGAGTCACTTTATATGTTCACATCACTGTTGGGTATCAGTTTGTCCCTGTTATACAACAGGAAGTGATGTCATCCAGTGTCCTTTTATGGGATCCAAGGAAAACAGAATGGTTATGCCCTCACAGGTCTGTCTTATCGATCATCTCCGCTTAAGCACTTGTAAAATCACACGTCCAGGTCACAGTTAACCTCAAAATCGAAAGATAATCAACATTTATGATATTTTGTCTAAATTTTGTGAGAGTTAAGCACATTTCAATGCCAGTTATTGACTATTAAAAAATCAGTTTTGCATTACATTTGTGAAAATGTCATAATGCAAATGCCATGTATGCAAAACAATTTTTTGGGGGTTATAATATTACCTTTTTCATAACAATATTTCGCATATCTTTGAATTTTGGTGCATTATATGACCTTTTGTGTAAGAAAATCTGGCTTTTCATTGGATTTTGGGGTATAACAATGTTTTGCATAAAAATTTGGCTCATATTTTGACTTTTGCGAAAACAAAATTTGGCTTTTCTCACAATTTTGGAGTATAATACAACCTTTTGTGTAACAAAATTTGCCATCTCATTGAAATTCGAACTATAACATGACATTGCATTAAAAATTTTCACTTTTCTTTGGATTTTGGGGTATGACGTGACATTTTGCATAAAAACAGTTGGCTTTTCTTTGGATTTTGGAGGTACAATCTGACCTTGCGTAAAACAAAATTTGGCTTTTCATTGGATTTCGAACTATAACATGACATTTAGCATTCAAAATTGTTGCTTTTATTTGGATTTGGGGTAAAACATAACATTCTGCATTAAAAACAATTGACTTTTCTTTAGATTTTGTGGTATAATATGGCCTTTTCTTGGCGAGATTGGCCCAACTATCATTGTAAACGCTTCGTCCTGCAAATGAGCCATCAGTACAGAAAGATGTCCATCACATGTGACCGTAAACACTCCACATGCAACTCAGAGGGTCTCTTTACCTGTAAATATATAAATAACCTGTATGATGACAAAGTATTGACTGATTTTAAACATATGAATGATTTTGAGGCTTTCTGGTTTCTTTTTTTTCTTTCTAATAGAGTCGTTTTGGAATGGAAACTAATTCTTAAAAGCGTGAACCACTCAGGATACGTTCCTGCACATGCATGGGAAGCTTGCTGAGCTCTCTATAGGATAAACTGGAAAACAGTTTTAAAATCACAATTAAAATCTGTGCATCACCCCTGAACATCGCTAACGACACGTGGCATTTGTCCTGCAGATGTAAGACTGCTGTGCTGGGCCGTCCTGATGTTGGATCCCAAATCACATTGTCCGTCGTCATTTGTCGTTTGAAGCGTAGAGCTTTTTAAGTGACGTTTGTTTTCCTCTTTTTATCGACTGGAGCAGAGAACCTTGTAGCCTTGGTTACTGTCGCCAAGAGACAGCCAAGTTTTGCGATTATGGGATATGCATCAAGATGCAAATTGATCTTGATCTTAACCTTTCAGCAACACTCTTGTGTATGAGTGTGTGTGTGTGTGAGAGAGAACAAACTGTGTTCATCACCTATTTTCAGTATTGAGTTTGTTTGAAGTCTTTTTAATTTATAACCTTAAAAAAAATAGTTCACCCAAAAATGGTCATTTTTTGGGGTGGATTATTTCAATATGTTCCTTATTTTGTTTAAAATCTCATTGAGTGTGTCATATTTGTGTTATGAATCTTTTTTTCAGTCGTGTACGGTTTTCTTTACACTCTGTGTGTGTGCGTGTGAGTTACTGCAAGTCGTTCTTCCTTTTATAAATAAATTTCAACAAATGGCACCTGAATGTTCCTCTATTTTTGTTCGTTTCCAAACGCTTTCATTTAAAACAGGAAAAAAAAACACACAAGAATCTGTTGGGAGCGCGAGACGACGTGACCTCTTGTGTTTGGTGCAATGGATCGTGGCTTTAAGCTGTCTTTTTTTAATTAGTGATGTTAGTTAACTTAGTTGAAACACTGACATGTGAGGAATGGATTGAAGAAAAAGCATCACTGGTTGTACTGCTACTACTACATTGACATTATTTAAAACAGACGCGAGGATATTTGTATATTTTGTATAACTAAAGGAACGGTGGCCTGTCGTCCTGAATTTCATTGTACTGTACAAATGCACTCCTGTCTCGCTCCCTTAGTCGCATGTTGAGTAGTTTGAGTTTTGTATATTTATTGTATTAACACAAAAATAAAATAAAAAAACAACTACATCAACCGTGTGTCTTATTTATTATGTAATGATTTTGATTGTTGTTATTAATATATGTGTTTATCTGTAGTCTGTTACTGATTACTAAGCACATGATGTGGTTAACAGTCTGGATTACACATATTAGGTAATGTAGTCTCACTACTTTTTGATTACTTTTAGATTACTTTTGACCTAATTCGTGTATCACATAGTCTTGAGTGGGATTATTGTGTACCATATTGATGGGGAAAAAAATATTATACAACTATATAATATCAAAAGGTTTTGTACATTGTCATGATAAGAAAACATGCTTTGTTGTTTCCCTAGAGCAGAAGGGGAAATATTCCTTGCTTTTGGTGAACTGGATGCTGCATTTCCTTCTCAACCTGTTGACTTCACTTTTCTGTTGAAAAATGGATGTTAATCATCTTTTAATGACTCCTGCCCCCTCCAGGACGATTATAGAACATCAGTCTAAAGCTTTGCCCAATTATTGTGCAGTATTGATGCGTTAATATGCTGAAAACTATAGCAAATATGATCATAAACACCTGGTTTAGTGTTACACAAAGCTCCAAAATCCTCGTCTTTGAGAGTACTGAAACATATTTTTATTGAAATGTGTAAGAAATGCGGATGCAATTCTTTTATGTATATTTGAATTTTATATACATTTAAACACTAAGAGACAAATTACGGTAAGTTAAAAAAAAAATCAGAAGAGGTGAGGTAAGATGAGACATAACGGGTTTCGGTGGCTCAGAAAGAATCTCGGGACGTTTTATTAGACTTTTTGCAGATATTTATACGCGAAAATGTAGAATCGTTTATATCTGTTAACTACAAAGATTAGTATCTCACATATAGATATAAAAAAAACATCTAAAAGACATCTCTAAAAAGTGTAAACATCGTTATCCTGTAATCACATCTGATTGAATCAGCCACAGCAGCGTTGAGAAAAGTAACAGGAGTCACGTGTTAATCTGGTGCTCTTCATCTACTGTCTGAACAATAATTTACACCTCTATAATTACATGGGAAAACTTTAATAGCGATTGACTTGGAAAACACACAGTAATATACGCAAACAAAATAATAATTATTTATACCCATCATAACTGACCAATTAGAGACAACTCTTGTGCCACGAAACCCCGCCCACTCGCGAAATCCCCCAGGACTAAAACGATTACCTTTTCTCTCAGTAGAGGGCGATACTTCACCACTATTCAAAATTACACTCACAAATGTGTATTAAGTCTAATTTATATTTACATTAATAATACTGAAATTATTTATTCAGTTGTTTCTTTTACACTCACCCAGTTGAAAACAGACATTTCAAAAAATGTATTAGAAATTATATTACTAAAATAACTATTATATTTCATTGAGCATAAAAAACAACTTGCATATGCACAGAAATTATTCCAATATTCATATGCCACCCCCTACATCGATAGCAGGACACAGAAATAAAAACAACAGCAAAAGCAGAAATTTTCCCTCATAATTTGACTGTAAAATGAGTCACACCTTTCGTACCTGTGCGGTCACGTGATCGCCGAGGAATGAGCTGCAGTCTTGAAGTGTGTCCGTTCAAAGAGGAAAAAAAGACAGCCTCCATCCCAGTGTGTGTATAATGGGTTTGTAGGAGTAAAGCTTCTCCTCGTCGGACCAGTTTTTCCAGTCAGATTGAGAAAAGAGAGAGAACAGCTCTTCCTCACTGACACGGAGCGAACATGGAACAATAAAACACATAAAACAGCTTCAGAGGAGTCACACAAGTCGATTTGAGATCGGTAAGTGTTTGACACTTGAAATACGCTTTTAAGGGGTTTGTGTTCTTGTTCCTCTACCTGTGTGTGTTTTGATGGAGAAACTCCACGATGATCCTCATCTGCGTGTTTGTGAAGATTTATTCCTGGTTTTATCTTTAGAACATGCGTTTAAACTCTCAGAAGTGTTTTTTGATGATTCTTAGATTTAGTATAAAAACGTTTGTCTTTTGTGGCTGTAGTGGCTCTGTGGCTCTTTGGAGGTTAAACAAGTACTCGGTGCTTCATTATAGGCTTTTGAACAAACCTTTTTTTTAGTTTCTGAATCCCACATGTGGCTCTGTGTGTTGAATAGTTTAATATCATAATTTTCCTATGCATATGATTACTAATTATGAACAAAAGTTCAATTTTATTTAAATTATTTACTGTGCTTGTTCCATCCTGATTATGCACAAAATGACTTGTCAGACATACTTTAAATGTCCCCTATGAAAACATTGCCCCCAGATATAAAAACAAGAATAAATGTGATTAGATTCTACATGCAGTTGTACACATTTAAACATAAACCTAAAAGGACCCCTCAAAACAGGCTATTATTGTTTATACACGTGTTGGGCCCTTTTGGACGCCAAACATAAAGAATATAAAGTGAATTTCAGCTGAATGTGAGGGTTTTGAGTCTATGGGAGCAATAACACCTCCAACTGTCCTGCAGTCAGAAATCAGAGCTCTTGTTTTTCTCAAAATTTGTGTGTCATTCACGACGGAGGTGTTCATTTCATGTTTTTCTGTAAGTCACTCTTTCCGTCATGCGTTCATGTCAAGTCACAGACAGGTGTTATAGTGTAGCACATCTAAAATTAAATGTCATTTTTAAAACAAAATAACACTTGAAATGATACCAAATTTACTTTATATCAGAAAAAAATGTGCACATGAAATTGTTACAGTTTTAGCATATATACTGAAGAGCAACATATGCATGTAATATTAAAATCCTCTGGTTATTATTAATCAGGGGTTTTTTTTAAAAAAAATTTCTTGGAAAATTTAAAATTGTGATTTTCAGGCCTGGAAGTAGTGAATTTTTTTGTCTACACTGTTATTTTATTTATTTATTTATTTATTTAGAAGCTGAATAAACTTTTTTTGGAAGTAAAAAAAAAAGAAAAAAAGAAGTCATCCTGCTTTAAAATTTTTATATTTAATTCAAAGTGTTATTTGCCACTTCTTTGTAAGTAATTGTGAAAATTACTAGCAATTTCTGAGTTACGTTGTTTTTTTTCTAGACCATTTTTTTCATCGTAGTTATGCTGGTTTGTAATGAAGTTTAATTTATTTCATGGAAATAGTTTTTTGTAAATGCAATCTCTCTAAAATGATTGATGAAAATGTGAATTATCCAGGCATGGAAAATAAATAGAAGCAAAATTCAAATAAAATCTGAATACAGTACATGTTTCATAGTGAATATAATTTTTGTTTTCTACACTGTAAAAATGATTTTTTCTATCTATTTTGCAAGAGAATACAATTTCAGTCTTTCTACTTCAAAATTTCATGTTTAATTCAATGTGTTACTTGGCGTTTCTTTGTAACACGAAAGGTCATTGCAAAGGTTTGTAAAAGTCGGATGGTTAAATTTAGAGGAAGTTTGAGTTTTAATGTATTGTATGTTGGGCCATTGAGAAACAGTTCTTTTTACATCTGAGCCAATCATGTGTAAACGTACAGCGAAGTTATTCTGAATGAATGGTGGGTGTAAAGCAGCACCGGTGGGTTTCTTCTCTCTGATGAATGAGGATGTCTGGATGTGTTTGGACTTGATTGCTGTTGTTCTTCTTCTGAAATGCATATTGTTCAGCTGTATGTGGGTTAAATTTAGCTGCCACTGTCCTGAAAAGAGCCGTATTACTCACAGAACTGGTTTCTTCTGTGTCCAGAAGGACCGCAAACATTGTGAAAGGAAGTGGGTGTGGTTTCTAGTGCTTTCTCTTTGAATTACAATTTCAATCTTCAGGTTAGTTTTGGAGGTGTAGCAGATAAACACACCTGGGGTCCGTTCTTCGTACGTTGCTAACTCAGTTAGCTGGATTTGACTGTTGCCGATTTTGCTTGATCTTGGATCATTTGGTTCTTCCAAGCTCATCCTAGACTTGCTGTCATAGCAACAGGTCCGTAAACTTAAACCTGCTCGGGAGCAGGCTTATTTCATGTAAACAGGATTAGACTGCATCTTTTTAAGCAGAATTGATACTTAATATCTGCCCCAGCCACCGCTACTTTATTACAAGAGTACCCTACTGGTCCAGGGACAATAATTTAAAATAATAATAAATTAAAAATCTATTTGAAAATAATATAATAATGTTGTGTAGTCTATAATACTATAGACACAGCCGGTTTTACTCATTGAAAGATTTATTAGTGAGGAAATAATTGATAATTGTATTGGAGTCTTACACACATGCGCTACGGTTAATCTGGGGTGCGTTTCCCAAAAGCATCGTTAGCGAACTATGGTGGTAAGTCCTATTGAACTCTATTGGTAACGACGGAACTTGCGACCATAGTTGCTTTTGGGAAACGCACCCCTGAGTCGTTATATTAATTTGAGTGATGACAGATATTATGGGAGTGGCTTGATGGAGTGCAGGAGATGCAGATAACATGATCTTGACCCTTAAGAAACTTTACTTAATGCTGTCACGTGACAAATCTGTTTCAAAGATAAAATTAAATGATTTGCTAATTACAACATTGAAGTAAAAATGTACAGCCTGTACAAATACTAGAAATCACGAATATAAATAATTGCGAATGATGTAAAAAAATGACAAATACATTAAAAACAGCGCACATTTCATTTATCTATTATAACATTTATGTAGTTTTGTTCGCTTGGCTGTTTCCTTATAAAAGTCCAGAAATTTGTCAAGTTTTTCGTCAGGTGTCTTTTTAATGATATGATGTCATTACGTTCCCGTCTTGCCGCCAGCCAATCACTGCACTGCTGATCGTGGTTTCGAGTATCGATACATCTGCCCTTTTAAACCAACCCATGAACGCGCAATTATCTCAGATAACTCAATCCAGCCATACTAATCATCAACAACAGGTGCGTTCGAAGAACCGAATTAGCCAGATCCTGATTAGTGCGATGATATCATCTTGGATGTGTCATTTGATCTCGGATGTAATAAGCGACGTACGAAGAACGTACATTTATGCATTGGGCAGATGCTTTTATACAAAGTCAATTGCTTTGGTTTCAAGGTATACATTTAATTAGTTCATGCATTTGCTGAGAATTAATCCCGTGACTTTGGTGTTGGCAGCATCATGAGCTGTTGTTTAAACTACAGTAGTTTACCATGTCAGAATGGTTAATATATTGGTAGATGACCTGTTTTCACATGCATCAATCAGTATTTTTATGGCTGATAACCAGTATGATGCTAACATTTTTACAGCATGTGTGAAAAACACCAAAGGCTTAATTTTTTAATGATATTATATAATATAGAAATGTTATTTTAGATTGTAATTGAGATCATATAATTATAGTTATTTTAATAATTACAGGCATTAGCTAACCCATACAGTGGTGATAGTTTTTATGAAATGTTTGATACACGTAGAGATACTAGAGTAATATTTAAGTAATATTTTGAGTAATATTTTGAATTAGTTTTTATATTTATATTTCTCCTTTTCATTTTAAATTTTAGATAAAGGTTTAGTAATTTTGTTGTTTTTTTGTCATTTATTTTTATCATTATTTTTAATGTCTTTATATTTTTTATAATTTTTATGTCAGTTTTAGTTTCTATTATAGTAGTTTATTATAACATTTATATTATAATAATATAATAAAATATAATAAAATAATATAATTGTAGTTTTATATACTTAAAGTAAATATAGAATCAGAACACAATAATATACAATAATGTTTGACAGAAAAAATGCATAACTAAGAGCAATGTTATTTTAATATCATAGAGCTATTATTAAAAAAATTTAGCAATAAAATTTCAGTAAGTTTTTATTCCTCATTTTCATTTCACTTTTCTTAAAGTTTTAGTAATTTTGTTGTGTGATTTTGTCATTATTTTTTATGTCTGTAGGCTATAGTTATTTCAGTTTTAGTTTTAAATTATATTATTTCAACTAACAATTTTTTTTTTTTAGTTTTTAGTCAACAATAATAACCCTGCACAATAGTACTTTGAAAAGAGTTTGCATAAAATGCTTGATTTATTCTTTGAGGCGTTCTGATTTAAATATTTTTGTTTAATGATTGCTAAACTTAATTATGTGTTCTTGTTGTTGATAGAGCGATTGTTTCTGTTGTAATGGCCTGTTAGAAGTTTTAAGCGACTCTATCTATAAGATGATAAACTCAGATCAGTATGTTTATGCATTTATATATTTATATTTACAAAAGTTGTTCAATAATGTACAGTCATTATTGTAAAAAAAAAGAAAGAAAGTCCTTCAGGGTGATACAAGACACCTCCGCTTCGTGTCAGATCAGGGTTTATTTTGTGACAATAGTGTCTCTTAAGTCCAAACCAGTGATGCGTTAAATGACATCATCAGGTGTGATTCTTGAATTCCCTGTAGGTAATTTGTAGGTTAAATGTGCATGATTGAAACCACTCCAGATGTAGTTTAGTTAGTTGCGAGTTCAACATCAAGTGCATGGTTAATGCATGGGTTATCTGTCCCGGAAGACCCCCACACATCTCCACCATCTCCTGTTTCTGCTCTCCTCTAGTCTTTCTCTAATGGAGGATACTGTTAACCATAGTGCTCTAGCAGGCATGAGAGGCCAAACACATGTAGTGGAGTGTAACACAACTCAATTGTGTTCTGTAAGCAGACGTGGGAAAAGTTCATCTCTGTGGAGTGTTGCTAAACAATGTGCTTTAGGGGAAGAAAGACTTCTATATATTTCTATATGTATATTTTTAAGTCAGCATGGATTCCAAATTCACATGTTTACATTTTTTTTAGTGCATGTTCATATTGTGCACAATTCATTAGTACATGTTATTGCAAAGAAAAAAGTAATTGTTCATCAAAATATATATTAAACACTTTTCACCATTTAAAACAATATGAGATAAAGATAAAGTCCCACTCTACATTTTTTAAATTGCACTGAAAAAAATGGTGTAGAAACAATTTTCACTCAGAAATTGCTAGTGAATAAAAAAAAACAATTACAAAGAAGCACCAAGTAATACGTTAAACATAAAATTTTAGAAGTAGAAAAACTAAAATAGTGTTTTGTTGTAAAGTTTACTTCATTTTTGTTTTGTGTACATCTTTAAAAAA
>JAFVLL020031386.1:0-46114 GCA_021397915.2 Tor tambroides
ATATATATATATATATATATATATATATATATATATTTATTTATTATTGTTGTTAAAAAAGATTTGATAAAAATGTGAATATCTCTTGGAATTATATTTATTTTTATTTATTAGGATTTTAATACATAATAATAATAATAATAATAATAATAATAATAATATCTATACTACCATTCAATTTGGGTTCTGTAAGATTTTTTTGTTTTTGAAAAAAGTCTCTTCTTTCAGTTCTCGTACAGTAAAACACTAATATCATGAAATATTATTAGAATTTAAAATAACTGTTCTCTAATTGAATATATTTTCAAATGTAATTTATTCCTGTGATGCAAAGCTGAATTTTCAGCATCATTACTCCAGTCTTCAGTGTCACATGATCCTTCAGAAATCATTCTAATATGTGATTTGCTGATCAAGAGACATTTCTTAATATTATTATCAATGCTGAAAAAAGTTGTGCTGTTTAATTTTTTTGTGGAAACCATTATACATTTCAGGATTCTTTAATGAACGGAAATTTTAAAAGAAATTATTTGAAATAATTTTTATTCGAATGTAACGTTTGATCAATTTTCCTTCTCTCTTCAAATAAATAAATAAATAAATAAAGTAAAAAAAATCCCTCATCCCAAACTTTTGAATCGTAATATTATTTTTTATTAAATACCAATTTCTTCTCACATAAATTGTAAAATCTTAGTAAATCTTGTTATATTTAGGGGTTAAGTATACTTGCTTTTACACAGCAACCATCCATAAATCTATAGCAATGTGCTAAAAATGGCGCTGAACACCTTAACAACCACATAACAATGGCTTTGCAATCACACCACAACACTGGCATTGTGGTACCACTCACATTTCCTTCAGAAAATGTAAAAATCAAGTTGGAAATGGAATATAATGATGGTCTATGATGTAAATCACAACAGCAGAAATACGAAACCGTCTGCCCAAAACAAGATTGTGAAGATCTCTCTTTAGCAGACTGTATCAGCAGAACAGTCCTGAAATTCAGTCTGAGGCGATCCATTTAATTAGCCTCCCACTGAGGGCGTTCAACACACCCACCAATATCACACTCATTCAGCACTCGTCACATGATACACGCATAACAAGGTTATTCCACACGCAGCTTCATTCGATTCAGAGATATCATCTGTTTTATGGTATGAACGTACCATAAAAAGGATATTAAAGTCATTTTACTGTTAAAATACTTTCTCCTAGCTCAGTTTAACATGCAGAGACAACGTAAAGTTGATCCCCAAGAACTGCAGTTCTGTGTAGTCTTATTTATAGGCCTATATAATATTGTAGTATTTATTATTGTTTCAATCAATAGCAAGTTTTTGCCCAAATACTGGACGAATGAACTTTAAAGCTGCTGTCAGTGTGAATAAATATGAAGCAGTTACATCATTCATCTGATGTACTCATGTCTTTATGAAATGAGATGTAAATTCATTAGATGCAGGGATGGTCTCCTGTTAGTGTGGGGGAGGGAAGTGACATCATGATTGCTCACCCAAAGCAGAGAATTGAGAATTGACCACAGCATTTATCAAGTTCCAGCCTCAGAAAACATCAGACGATTATACTCAGTACAGATGGTCTCGGGTTGGCAATGGTTAATGTGCTCATTAGTTTTAACAGTAATTTCAATTTCATATAAGGATGAGTCTTGAATATTTTTATGACAAGAGCATAAGTAACACACTCTGAGCAGGGTACAAGCCTCAAGGCGTTTTGAATCCATTTCCTTGCATTAAAATAGTTGACAAAGATGCTTTTTTTGCAAAAACAGCTTTTTGATTTGCTGGAGTTCACTCGGGGTAATGCGAGAGGTTTTTCGTTCCGCTTTGTTTTGACTGCTCATGCCTTGCTTCAGGGGCAAAGAGACAAAATGTCAAGGGAAATGCTTTACATTTATAAATCTCAAAAGAAATATCTGGGTCATGTTTCATCTTAAAAACAAATGGGAAAAAATAGAATTATATTTTGCTTAAAAAATAAAACTACTGTACAACAGTTTTCTTGCATTGTTACACTATTTGTATAGGGAGCAATTCTCACTAGTAACTAGTTGCTTATTAGCATGCCTATTATTAACATATTGGCTTTTTATTAGTGCTTATAAAACGCATATTCTGCATGGCCATATTCTACATCCCTAATCCTACCCAACACCTAAACTTAACAACTACCTTACTAACTATTAATAAGCAGCAAATTAGGAGTTTATTGAGGCAAAAGTGGTAGTTAATGGTTTGTTAATGGTGAGAATTGGACTTTAAAATAAAGTGGGACCCACTATTTTAATGCCAATTACACCCACTTCCACTCAAATTTCAATAAAATGTAAAAAAAAATCTCATTTTAAAATAAAAATACATATTAAAAAAAATACTGTAATACAATTTCAGATTATGAAATAGCCCAGTTTAATATGCAAAGACAATAATAAGTAAAGCCATTTATAAGTTGATCTCCATGAAAAGAGATTCTGTATAGTGTTATTTTAGTATTATTTATATATAGTATTTATTAATATTTTGAATGATCTTTTACATTTCTATTTTCAGTTTTTAGTGACCTTGTTATGTGCTTTTGTCATTTTATTCATTTTAAATATTTATATTTGGTTTTTATTTATATCTATTTCAGTTGAAATAATTTTAGTAATTAAGCTTAATTCAGTTAGTTGACAAGGCAACATTTCTTCACTTTTAACACTTTCTCAATTTAATACTTTAATTACACACTGTAATTATTTAATTACAGCCAATTATGCCTTTGACTTGCTCCACTGGGGTTCAAAAATATTCAGTAATATTATCAATTTAACTTCACTGACATTATTGGATGAAAACAAAATTTGAACTGAATTTTCTGGATAATAACACTAAATTTACAACATCGACACTGCTATTGAACTGAATAATGACAAATAATTGAGCTGAATAATGACACTATAATCTTCTATAGAGCTCCATTACAGCTGAAATTGAGGAATTTATTCATTTTACAACATGAACATTGTTATTTTCCTGTTTATTAATGTGAAGCCGATTTGAAAAATGAATTAAATGTCATATTATAAAATAAAATAAAATAATAAAAAATTACTCTAATATAGCAATTCTATCTAGATACAATGAATTTTCTTTTGATTTTTGGTAACCCACACAAGGTTTTCAGGTGATTTACCCTTAAACAACACTAAACCTTCCTCTTTTTTTTTTTCTTTTTTTTTTTTGATAATTCTAAAGACAAAACTTCCATGTTTTCCTTAAAACAAAGCTTTGACACAAAGGGCACTGAGACAGAAATCTATTGTAGCACCAAACATCACTATTGGTTTCCTTTCCTCCATCTTTTCCACCCTGGCCTGACCTCAGCCACAGCCGGCTGTCCCTGCTGGTTAGAAGGGTTAGCGATCAGCTCAGGTCTGGCGTGAAGGACGCTGTACTGAGACTCTCAGCACCTCCTTACTGACATGATTGATCACCCTGAGCACAATGCAAATGGCCTGTCGTTTGAGACGAAGGGACCCATGTGCATCCAGCTGTCTGTAATTCAAGTTCAATCTGGCTAAGAAGAGTCCCTGAGCACCAGGGTCAAATAAAGTTTGATTTACTGGTCATTCGCACGCTGAGAAGACAATTTAGCACTCAAATAATTACATGGCATACGATTGGATATTTTCATTTGTATGATTCTTACTAGCCAGTTTCCTATTGTATAGAGATTTCATACATACTACTGTGTTTTTCTGCTGTTACTTGTGCTGTGGCGCTGGCGCACATTACAGGTAACCTTAAAATTGAGCCATTTGCTGTTGCAGCAGGAATCTGATAGCAGACGTCACCTCAAAACACAGCAGCTAGCAGAGCCGATTGTTTTTAGATTTGCTTTTAAAATGAAGCTCCACTACAGCAAATACTCATAATGGTCAATAGACTCATCAAAGGCATCAGAGACAATGTTAAACCAACTTTATCGAAAAAAAAAAAAATCACACCTAAAAGAAATAATATTATTGCTTTAATACTGATTAATAATTAATTAATGTTGTCTTTTGTGCTGAATTAATTAGGAATAACACGTAGGAATAATAAACAGTCTAAGGAAAATATATTAGGAAAAGTGGGACAGCCAGCCTTTGAACATTAATTCATGAGTTAATAAATGTCATGGATCAAGGCTGAATCACTGTTGGATTTTAAAAATTGGATACTGTGATGATGTTTCAACAAATTACTTATATGGAGTATTTGGTGAACTTTTTACAACCGTTAAGCATTAAACGTTTTTTCAATGGTGAAAAGCAATTACATTTTTAAATTCAGTTATACTAGTGGTGAAATTGCCTTTGACCTCAGTATAAATGAGCATCTATTAACCAACATCCTAGAGATAAAATGGTAACACTTTATAATAAGGTTCTGATGCATTAACTAACAATAATTAACAATGAGAAACACATTTGCTACAGCATTAATTAATCTTTGTTAACATTAGTTGATAAAACTTTTGATTTTAATCATGTATTAATACATTTTGAAATTAACTTACTAAAATTACTACATTTTAATAAATATTTAACTAATATAGTTAACTAATGTTAACAAATCAAACCTTATTGTAAATGAATTAAAAATAATGAATTAAAAATAAGCAACAACTTCTGTTAACTTTTAACCAACCTATAGATAAAATAAATGCAATAAAAAATAATAAGCAACAACAACAACAACATATACTTTAACAAGCTGGTGTGCTGCTGCTATTACTATCCATATAACTATCATTTGTAGGGAGAGCTTTTAAAATTCACCCAATCCATTGTATTATTAATGTACTGAGAACATAAGAACGGCATATATGTCCATAGCAGCATAAAAACGTGTGCTACCACAAAACATGCTGATCAACCAGAGAGAAGCTTATGGTCTACCATTACTAACATTACTTTAAGACAGCCCAGTGTGTCAGACCGGTATTAATGGACCTGCTTCAAGGCAAGCATTAGAGAAAACAGTGCGTGTTAATAAGGAAGCAAGGCAGCGCACTCATGACATCCAGAGAAAGCCCTTATCTCCCATCTGACAAGGAGTTTTAGCATGCATGAGTAAGCAGTCAGGGAATATGATTCTTATACACTGCAAAGAAATCATTTTCTGTGTCATCAGACACAGTTTTGCCTCTCAAGTAAATTAGTCTTGTTTTAAGGAAGTTTAGATGGATTTTCACTGGAAGACAAGACAAAAATACCGATAAGAAAATATGTTTTGAGAAATCTTCTTAGAAATCTTCCATATTGAAGCAAAAAGACCACATTCTAGCACCATCACAACACACTTCCAAGCACAACAGTCACACAAGTACGTTTTTTATCAAAGTTTAAGAGTTGAAATCATATTTTTGGTGGAATCAGTTGAATGGAAAAAAACGGGGTCTGAATCTGAACCTTAAGATACATAATAATTTGGTTTGGTTTGCTTTACAGTAGTAAACAGAAGAAACCAGTGATATGTTTATGGTATCATATATCGTATTGCTTATTTAAGTCATAAACTGCACAGGACCAAGCACCAAGAATCCGTAACTTAAACTTTGTAACAAAACAAAAATTAAAGAAGGGATCACAGAACCAACCGTAATCAGTCAGAAAGGAAACGGTCATTTTGGAGGCAAAACAAGCAACAATACACACCAGGCTTCAACCTCAGCTACGGCTCTGTGATGAAGAGGAAATCCTACGCTGAGAGATCCAGACTTCCTGTCATCCCACTCCCGTTCTCCCCCGTCCTCATCGTCTCTCTCTCTCTCTCTGCATGCTGCCTTGAAGACCCCACCCACTTCTCTCTCCACCCAAACTGAAATGCACTTATCTCAGCAGACCAAGAGCAGCCAACGCCCAATTAGACCGGTCGGTTGCGTCACCAGGGCAACGCTCTGCTCCGTCTGAAGCTAATTCTCCAAGCAACGCTGATGGATACAGGATCCATTACCTCTGTGAGGCCCTGCTGCTCCGCTGGGAGCGTGATGTGAGGAGTTGAGGAGCTGGGGAGCTTGTGTTTCTGGCTTAATATAAACAGACTGAGGAAGGCCTCCTCTTGAAGATCTTTCATGATAGAACAATGGCCATGCTGCACATCACGGCCTAGAAAGCAAGCTCTTACTAACTCCTCCCCGTCACTTCAGATGTGCTGCACGTGGTCGGGCAGCCATGTTTCTTTATTCCAGACTCAGCTTTATTCCGCATGTAGTGCTATCCAGGTCATAAGCCTGGGGGTTTAGCAGAGCTCTGGATTGTCTTGGCTAGTTCAGTCAACAAGCTTGTGAAGATCAGACCAGCGGAGAGACTGACTGCTGGATTTGTTCAATCAGATTAGTGTTCCATTGATTAAACCTGCAATGCTTCTCAGTTCCCACTCGTAGTGAATCACTTAACAGCAATCTGAATGACAGGTGGAGGCATCCATGGCCAGAAAGTGTATTATAACAAGTCCATCACATTTCCCCCGTCAAAAACTGTGAAACTTAATAGAATAGAATATAACAGAAATGAATAGAATGTGGCAGAAGAGAATAGTCCTGTCTTAAAAATGGCAAAATATTATAGAAAACAACAGAATAGAGCATGACAGGAAGGTATAAAAATATGACAGAACAGAATAAAAGAGAAGGGAATAGATCTATACCAGACAAGAAGAATCAACTGAAGAATCGACAAGAACATAATAGTCCTGTCATAAAATGTTTTATTACAGGAAAGAATATAATATGACAGAATTAAACAGAAGACATTAGATCTAGACCAGTCAGGAAAGAATAGAATAGAATAGAATAGAATAGAATAGAATAGAATAGAACAAATTATAATTTTCCTGTCCTAAAATTGTTAAATTTAATACAATAGAATTTGAGAGGAATGAATAGAATGTAGCAGAGTATAAAAGTCCTAATAGTCCTAAAAACTGTGAAATAACTTGAATAGAATATGAGTGGAAATAACAGAATATAACAAAGCAGAATAGAAAAAATAGAAGGGAAGGAATAGATCTAAACCAGACAGGAAAGAATAGTCCTGAAGACCACAAAATCAGACTGACAGGAAGTAATATAGCAGAACAGAATAGAATAGTCTTATCCTAAAAACTGACTGGACAAAATAGAACTTGTCAGAATAGAAGGGAATAGATCTAGCCCCTACAGAATAGAATAGAATAGATCAGAGAGGAAGAATAGACTAAACTAGAATAGAATAGTCCTGTCCTAAATACTGTAAAATGAAATAGAATAGAATAGAATAGAATAGAATAAAACTGAAAGTAATAGATCTAGACCAGACAGGAATAATAGATTAAACTAGATTAGAATAGAAAGGAACAATAAAGATCTAGACCATACAGAACAGAACAGAACAGAACAGAATAGGCCAGAATAGAATAAAACTGAAAGGAATAGATCTAGAATAGACAGGGATAATAGACTACACTAGATTAAAATAGAAGGGAACATATCTAGACCATACAGAATAGAATAAAATAGAATAGAATATATCAGAGAGGAAGACTAGACTAAACTAGAAAAGAATAGTCCTGTCCTAAATATGGTAAAATGAAATAGAATAGAATAGAATAGAACAAAATATGACAGAATAGGACTGAAAGGAATAGATCTAGATCAGACAGGAATAATAGACTACATTAGATTAGAATAGAAGGGAATAGATCTAGACAATACAGAACAGAATAGAATAGAATAGAATAGATAAGAGAGGAAGGCTAAACTACAATAGAATAGTCCTGTCTTAAATATGGTAAAATGAAATAGATTAGAATAGATTAGATTAGAATAGAACAGAACAGAACAGAATAGAATGAAACGGAAAGGAATAGATCTAGACCAGACAGGAATAATAGACTACACTAGATTAGAATAGTCCTGTCCTAAAAACGGCAAAATAGAATTATCATGACAGGAAATGATAGAATGTACAACAGAACAGATGTAAACCAGACAGAATAAAATTGAATAGTCCTAAAACTGCAGAATAGAATAGAATAGAATAGAACTGAATAGAAGTAAACCAGGCAGAATAGAATTAAATAGTCGTAAGACTGCAAAATGGAATAGAATGGAATAGAACTGAATAGAACTGAATAGAATAGAATAGAATAGAAGATAGAATAGATAGAAATGAAATTTTACTTTAGCATTGATCTTCCATGTAAATCCAATCTAAGTGAAACAGTGCAGGAAGGGGAGGTCATCTGCTGTCTAACTGGATTTATATTATCAAACAGACGTTCAGTCTGATTCAATGTTTCATTATGCACCGTCACTACTCATTTTCATACGTTTCAGTACTTCATAGTCTCTTGAATGCCATGGGGAATACAAAATAAATGCACAGCAATATTTAGCTACAAGTGGAAATACCAGCAGGGAATATGACATTAGAGACTGAAGAATCTCTGGATCAAGACAATCACAATGTGACTCTTTGCTCCTTACATCTCACAACCTTTTATCTGATGATGAGAAAGTCTTTTCACTGCCACCATCAGTGCTGTGTGATCATGAGGAAATGTTTTTATTTTTGTCTGCAGTCATTCCTCTGATGAATATTTCTACAAATATGTACAAGAGCTGCTGGTATTAGTCAAACACTAGTAATTTCCCACTTTCCCATACTTTTAAAAGTTTAAAAAGAAGTCTAAAATAATAATAATAATAATAATAATAATAATAATAATTATTATTATTATTATTATAGTATATTTAATTTATTTAACCTTATAATAAAAAAAGTGCTGCTCAAAGAAGAAACGGCAAGACTGAAGAAAGCAATAGTTTCCTGTTGCTTTTGACAGGAGAACACTGAAGCAGCGGGGACGCGACTGTTGCTGTTTTCCTTTCGTTTCTTTATTTATTTAGTCCGTTTTTGTTTTTTTTAATCTCTCTGTTATTCCAGGACGCTAAAAGGGCACAAGTAAAATGTAATTCGCCAAAAACGTTTATATACGTACGAATTTTCTTTGAATCACACTACAATTTGTTTAAATGCAAACTGCGTAAATACTGTTAATTATATGACCGAGTCATGAATAATAACGCGTACAGTTAAAAGACAGGCCTATACAGAACACATTTCTTATTTAGGGTCTTAAGATTTTTTCGAAGGTTACGTGGCCTAAGGACACATTTTATTTTCTAGTCGGGCCTTTTAAATCCAGATTCGTCATTTTCAAATAAAACTATAATCGTCTTCTAGAGATCGCGAGACTCTTCTGTGCATGTAGAAGGACAAGTGTCTGATGATGCCTCTGTATACCACAACGTCTACTGATGCTTATGATCGACTACGGCAAAATATTAACTAATACATCCATCAATACACCCACAGGTACATCAAACAGCAGCGATGACCGCAAATCCATACACGTCAATAACTTGACCATATTGTCTGCACATTTTCCTCCACTGCATCCCAGCTATTTGATGAGAAATAAACATGCCGTGTAATCGTACCTGAGACTGTAAAGCAGCGGTTTATTCTGTCCTTTCCGTCCGGAGATGCAGAAATTCAAAGGTCCCTCAAACACTCACTCAAGATCATTGCGTGGATCACGCGTTCATATGCGTGTGCCACATTGGCCGTGTCTCAAACACCAGTGAGCTGCCTACCTAGACCGCATTTTTGGGCTTTCGGCGTCAACTGACTCGGAAATGCGCTCTGTAGTTTTTGAAACACAGCCACTGTGAAGGAAATGTGAATCTTTTTTTTTTTTTTTTTTTTTTTTTACAGTGAATGGCTAACCAATGAGAGAAGCTGCACTCAAGCTGGGACCGTCCTGTTCCTTTCACTAGTGCACTTATTTCTCTCAGGAATGCGAAATGATTCTCTTTCAGCGTGCTTATGCAGAAATACTGGAATTGTTATGAATAGGCTATGTGCTATATTTTATCCTTCGCTGGTCTTTACACATATGTTTCACATTATTCAAAGTTTGCAAGTCGCCTTTTCTGACGTTATATATTTTAAATATTAAACAGGCTACCCTCTTTGAAATAGCCTAAAACAAAGGCTTAAACTTAAATTCAAAATTTCTTAACTAGAAATGTTAAGGATACCTGAATAAAACAAAATAGGCTATTTGAAAAATCTACTAAAAACAAGAACGACAAGAAATAGCGTATTTACGTGAAAGCTTTAATTGGACCTTCCCATTAGAGGGCGCAAAAGTCTTTATTATTTAAACGGATAACTACATTTTATATGAATGTATTTTGATACTTTGCATTAATTATACTACACTAATAACTCGAATTACTTTAATTGCTTAACACGACTAAATAAGGTAAAATTATTACTAAAACACGGTTACAAAAAACCTTAGCTTTAAAACAGCCTAACCACTAGAGAGCGCAGTGCACCCTCTTATTTAGGCAGTTTACTAAAACACATTTTATATAAATATAGCATTTGATTCACGTTAATTTTCACACAGCTATTTTTTCTAACATATGAAACCTCTACATAAGCTAAAACATATTTAACTGGATAAGAAAAAAATACTTTCACAAAAAACAACGAGATCTGTAACAAAGCTTAACCACTTTGAGGGCGCAGTGAAGCCTTTTATAATGTAGTCGCACTATATTCACCGCTTCGTTTTATATTCCTTCATATAAATGCATTTTCTTTTAATTATTTCCTATTGTTTTTTTTTTCCAAATTCTTCTTAAATCAATTACACTGCAGCAACCTGACCTGCCGTCATGACGTGTTGTATCTTATCCGGGTCAAAAAGCGTCAGCATGGACACGGGGGATGTTCTTGCATCTTTGGTAGGTAATTAGTTGTTTTAACTTACCATCAAACACAAAGCACTGTGCAATAACGCGATAGGCAAAAACAGTATTTTACTGAACCGATGCTCGCAGTTAGCGAATTTTCATAACAGTTCAGAGGTCAGAGTAATACATCTAACGTTGTATAGCTTAGTTAGCCTGCATGCTAACAAGCATGTTGTGAGCATATGGTAAAAATAACGAAAC
Organism: Tor tambroides; assembly: GCA_021397915.2. NCBI lineage: Eukaryota > Metazoa > Chordata > Actinopteri > Cypriniformes > Cyprinidae > Tor > Tor tambroides. The sequence continues at coordinate 11,077 of JAFVLL020031386.1, forward strand.
AGATCAGGAATACCAAATAATTTCCGTAACCATCACTGATATTTATATTCACCTAGGTTTAAAATACCTTGGTAGTGGTTTAGTAGACTAGCAAAGGTACTTGACAGCGTTGATGAATAGGCTATGTGAATTCTAGTCTCTTGTGGCAGTGTTTGATTTTAATGGCACGGGTTTTACGTATTAGGTTTATTAATACACTTTAATGTTCAATTTTCCACTGAATTAAATTTGTCTGTTTTTAATAAACAGGGGGTAGAGGGAGCCACCGCGGCAGCGCATGCGCTCTCTCTTCCAGCAGAGGCGTATGGAAATGATGTGAGTTGGGATGCTTTTATATTTGCAAATTAATAAGAAATGACAAGGTATGTAACTTATTTTCTCAAAAGCATTATCACTAACACCAACAATATTTCTTTTTTTTTTTTTGATATCAGGCCCAGTTGGAAGTAATGTGGGCTATGAAAGCCTACAATCAAGCAGAAGTTTACTATAATGTAAGTGAACGAGTATCACAATCTGTCCTGTCATTTGGATCGCTTGAATTTCCTGCTTCACTGACGGGTTTGTTCTCTACAGCTTATTTCCTCAGTTGATCCCAAATTTCTAAAACTAACAAAATCAGACGAGCAAATATATACTAAATTCCGGGAAGCATTTCCTGACCTCAGTATTCAAGTTCTGGACCCGGAGCTGCTGAAGTCAGCAGACGCTAAAGAGGTGTGTGACGCCACTCTTGCGTTTAATTTTAGATTTCACTCATGGTCAAGCTCTTTCCTTTTTGTCCAGAAATGGAGGCCCTTTTGTAACCAGTTTGAAGGAGTTGTAGAGGACTTCAACTATGGTACATTATTGCGTCTGGACTGTCAAAAGGACTACACGGAGGAGAACACGATATTTGGTATGTGATGCCACACTTGCACTCCTTTTAGTAGTTTATACACATCATCCACCTCAAAAATAAGTATTAGTAGAAAGAAATGCACTGGAAAAAGCCTAATTTTCCATCCATTTTCATTTCAGCGACCAGAATCCAATTTTATGCCATTGAGATTGCCAGAAACAGAGAAGGATACAATGACTTTGTCCACAATGCCAGTTCAAAAAACAAACAACAGAAAAAAGATAAGAGTTAATCATAATAGCTTAATATTTCAAGTGGCCTTCTAGGAGTAGAGGAGATCTTTCTACACAAAGCTCAACAGTGGAGAAACACCTGTAAATGTCCTACTTATTTTTTTCCTTGTGTGTAAAAGAGTTTTTTCTCATTTGTATTTAAAAGTTGGATGGTTATTTCAGTTTTGATTTTCCTGCAATGTCTGGTACCTTTTGTTTGTAATAAATAACAGTACATATTCCCCCCCTGAAAAACTGATGCTGTTGTGTGAATTGATTGTATTGCAATAAGAATTGCCATGACTTTAAAAACAAAATTGCATTTGCAACCTATTAAACACCTCTTTTGAACCCACTTTTGAGAAAGATTGCGATGTGTGACTTTCTTTCAAATTTGTCATTTTTGCTGTAACTTTCACTGCATCAAGTCAACAGGCATTACTGCTACGCTACACTTAGATTATTCTAAGTGTACGTTCCATCCAATAAAACATTGTTGAGCAGAGTCCATTCAATACAGACTTCCATGACTTTGATTTACAGGAAATTCCAGGTTTTCTATAACCATGGGAACCCTGCTGGTTTTAAGAATAGGAGTGTTTATTACAAAAATGGTCAAATTTGACCACATGTTGACTTCAAAACCACATGTTTGGTCTCATGTTGTGATCACAAAATGTGCACATACTAGTACAAACCAATGATGTTTATTTTGCAGTCACAATGCTTACACTATATGTAGCAGACATCCAAACAAACAATCAAACAATTCAACCAGCTACCTTATCACTCAATCGACCCAACACACAGTCGCCAAAAAACACATTCACATCAGGGAACCAAGAAAAGAAAGTGAACATCCATGAGTGTTGGACATGGTTAAGAGATGAGCTAGTTCTTCACAAACAGTTAGCAGCAACATCTGTTGAGTAGCACAAGTTGCTAATATACTCCATTCGGCCTCTGTTTAAGTCTACCATATTCTGATGCGTTTTCTGTTATTAAAAATAAACCTGGAATCCAGGGGGGAGAACGGAAAAAAAAAAAAAAAAAAACGGGGTTAAAGCTAGAGACAACTGTCGAAAGTGATCCTGTCACGATGACTCAAGTACCAGGCTCTTTTTTTTTTTGAAGGACACGGCTACATTCTATAGGCTCCACTACCGAAGAACGCCAGATCAACAATAAAGCCACAAGAGACTGGAAGCCTGTGAGATTAAATAGCAGGGAAAACAGTTTGACGAAAGCTCAGAGAGCAACTTCACCACAACCAAGTCACTTTATCTAATCAAATCCACAGACAACATGATCGAACCCTTCAGAGACAAAAGGGGAAAGGTTACGCGTGCGTTCTCTGATGAATTTCGCACGAGGATTTTGGGACCGTTCCCAGGCTGGTGGTGAGCGGATCTAAGAACATCCTCGGCGACGGAGGTGGTGGGGATGTGACCTAAAGGTTGACGCAAGACAGACTTCATCATGCCCAAGATTTGAGGGAAAAAGGTATTCCTTCTGAAAACATTAACGCAAGAGGTTTTGTGTATTTACAAAGCTCCTGTTTGTGTTCCATAGAGTCAATTTGAGGGGGGAAAATAATAAATGTACAACTTGTGATCCTAATTGACGTTTCATCCCGCCCCCTCTGCGGGCAGGTGTCAATCCCAGCACTCGCGCCTCAATCCCACATCGTCACCCGGATATAAATGACTCTCTCTATACAGACAAACCCACACTTCAGCACAGTTGCACTAACTTACTAGACTGTAAAAAGTTTTCAATCACACTCATTATTTGTCTTAAATCGTAATCATTATAAACATTGTTGAAAATGTTATGAAAAAAATGTACACTTTTTTTTTTCCTTAGGTGTTTCTATACAAGGCAGGCAAAAGCAGAGCACCAAGGCACTGCTCATCCTAACCCTTCTCCTCCTACAGACGTTTCAAACACACTCTCAATCTCACACACACACACACACACACACACACACACACACACACACACACACACACACACACTCAGACGCCCACTTCCCATCGTCCCTCCGAGCGGGTGTGCCGCCCACTCTAGAGTCCACACTGGTGCTGTCCCACACCCCAAACCCATTCCCAGCCATTCCCCAGCCGTACCCTCTTCACTCTCTTTGGACTTTGAGCCCCAAATGACAAGAGAATGGTCAAGGAGAATGACCTCTAGAAACTGGCTTTAAAATATGTATATATTTATATGTGTATATATATTTATATATTTATATATATAAAAAGGGGTGGGGGAGGAGGTGTGAAGGGAGAGAGGTAATGGGGTATTTTTAGGGACTGGGGAGCTGGAGGTGCAGGCTTGCGCAGCGGTGTTCCCCCGGCAGCCGGGCCAGGGGCGGGTGGGAGTACGGTCGGGCCGCCCCGGGCAGGGCCTGGAAGCTCATGGAATGTCAGGCTCATCATATCGTTGCTGCTTAAGGACCGTGATAAAATTCTTCATGGAGTCATTGATCTCTTCTAAATACTGAAAGATTCTTGTGCAAACCGTAGAAAAGGAGTTTGCTCAAAATGTATACTTCACATATATATATATATATGTGAAGAGTTTGGTTCCAAAACGTGATAAATGCCATTTTTAAAAAAAAAAAAAAAAGTTCTCACCAGAATCGGTATTGTATCCGGTCGGTACTGAAAAGTCAGATTTTAATTTTACGCAAAACGCGACATCCGCAGTTATTCTATCATGTTTTCTCCCTATCTTTCCAAACCACGAAAAACACCAGTCTCCCTTCTCTGCAGAATGCGATATATCTGCTCAACCAATCACAGTGCACCATTCCACGCATTGTAAACAGTAATGGCGGCGCTTTGAATACACCCGGCATCCTAGTTTTCCTCATCTACTTTGTACTTGGTGATCAACAAACAAACAAAAAGTAGGGCTGCATGATAAAATGCATGCCATTATCATGCGCATCTGCCACAGTCACGGTCTTGTGATTAGTATAACTCATTACATGCTTTCAGATGAAGCAGCATTTAATACACATAGCCGTAGATCACTGTCAAGCTACGCAATATCGCGTTCATAATCGCAGATGAATCGCCTTCGATATTGCACGTGATGGAGATTTACTACTAATCACAGAACCGGCTTTACTGACAAGATGCGCATGGCAATCGCATACGATTTATCGTGCAGCCCTAAAAAAATAAATAAATAATTTTGACGGCATTGATGAACCTGTGGTGGTTTCTGCGGTGGGGAAGAAACATAAGCTATTAATAAGATTAGTATCGACCAAGTTCAGAGGCTGTCATATGCGGATAAACTTGTGTATTTTCAACAGTTTCAATATGAAAAATAACTTTTATATCGACTCAATGGATTTATTGCATTTTGGGGAAAAAATAATCAGTTTTTATAATAAATCTTTGAAAATAAAAATCTGAATTTGAATTTTTAATGTTATTATAACTTAAAGATGCTATGTGAAAGTTTGAAACAGAAAATAGTGGTTTTCATCTTGCCACTTTCTTGGTAAAGAAATCACATTTTTACGCAATCAAAATGGATTTATAGCGTTTTGGAACCAAACTCTTCACACACACATATATATATATATATATGTGTGTGTGTATGTATGTATGTATACAGGTTATGAGGATGTGATTGCAGTGTGGCCCTCAGGGGCAACTCCCACTGCACGGGATGAGTTCACGGAGGAAGCTACGCACATCGCCATTATCGCATTTAACCGCCTTCGATAATGAACGCGAGATTGCGTAGCTTCTCAGTGAACTACGGCTCCGTGTATTAAATGCCGCTCCATTTGAAAACAGGTGATGGGGATTTACCGCTAATCAAGGAACCGGCTTTACTGACGAGATGCGCATGCATATTGCATGAGATAAATCGCCCAGCCCTAATGTATGTATATACATATATACATACACACGCAAATAAATAAATAATACAATCTAGTTTAATACTCTAAAACTTATAGTTAAACAATATGAGATCGCACTAAGAAATGCCATTAAATGTTCTATATCTATATTCTACAGAGATGAATATATTTAACAACCCACTTCTAAAAGGCTTACATGCAAATTAAGAAAGAATTCTCAGGAAATCAAATTACCTGTCTCTGTTTTTGGTCAGCAAGTTTCGCTCTATGCCTTCCATGAGATTTTCAAAGCATAAGTGCATGGCTTGCTGCTTTTCTGGTGGTTGGCTGTTCACAATGCTGTTCCTCAAATCTGCAAAATACTACAAACACAATGCAAATCAGCCTGTTAGAATGATTTCTGAAGGAACATGTGACACTGGAGTAATGATGCTGAAAATTCAGATTTGCATAGCAGGAATCAATTTTAAAATATATTCAAATAGAAAACAGTTCTTTTAAATTGTAAGAGTATTTCACAGTACTTTTGATTAAAATAAATGCAGCTTTTGTCAGCATAATAGACTTTTAAAAATAACAACATAAATCCTCTATATTCTATTTCATACCTTCTCATTCAGTAGAATCAAGCCAAGCAGTGGCCGTGACATTGACCATTGATTCCTACAATCTTCAAAAATGATGATATTCAACACTGTGGACAGCATCTGGATAAGATCGTGAGAACTCTTTTCAGATTAAATGTCCCCAATACATTTAAAAATGTAAAAGTATCTGATAGATATACACAGGGCTGGGCAATATGGCCAAAAAAAATTATCACGATAAAATTTTTTATTATCAGTCGATATCGATAATTATCACAATAAACTTCAAATCTTTATTTCTTTCAAGTTTAAAGGCTCCACCCTTTGCTCCAAAGTGAATGTTATAGAAACCAGACAGTTAATTGTGGCTTTAAACTACTCTTTATGGTCAGAACATGACAAACACTTCACATTTTTGAATTCTTTATATTTTTCCAGCCATTTTTCCTTAACAAAATAAATACCTTAATAGAAGAATGAAATTCTTAGTTTCTGCATGTTCTAATGAGTGACATTGTTAATTTTTGTAATTAATAATTGTACATTTTTTTGTCTCTTATAAATGCCCATTTGACAGCAGCTTGAGTTATGATGCAGATGTAAATGTATGTTCATTATCAAAAACAGTAACATCTGGGAAAAAAAAAAAAGTAAATCTCATTTTTACATAGTGACATTTAATTATTCTGACTGCTTGAGTTTTATTAAAATTAACCATTGGTCTTCCATAGTAGCAAATATTTAGATCATGATAACCACAGTTAAAACCTCATGGTAAAAATGCAACTATATGGTTTCTAAGTATTTGTGTGAAAAACAGCAGTCTAAATACATTTAGTATAAATGCACAAATGCTATAGTTTAATCATAAAAATACTGTAATTATTCCATTACTCCTTTAATATATGTCTACATTAATATTATTATTATTAATAATAATAACAAAACTCGATATGAATATCTCACATTTCTGACACAATACCATGGTGAAGTTAGTATTACTACAGTAAATCCATGGCAATTTATAGATTGAAAAGCGTGTTTCAAATGTGTAGCCCTGTTCCGTTCTGCTTTTGGCACATAAACATTATATTGAACATTTGTTGAATGTTTTATCAAGGAAAATTATATTACAATAATTACCATTATCATTTTATCGCCCAGCTCTAAACAAGGAAAAAATATTTTATAACGAACATAATTGGCTGTGAAAATGACCAGTTTTGTTCCTCTCATGCTTTAAATATGATGAAAAACAAGTGTTTATTTTATAGTTCAACAATTTTATTTTTAAATCTCAGGTCTTTCAAATCCTCAGCTCACCTGCTGGATCATCTCAGGGTGCTGTTGCATTATGTGAAGGAAGCGGTCGCTCTCCTGGGCCATGGGCGCCGCTCGTTTTTTCGTGCTGCGTGACAGCTGCTTGAATAGATAAGTAACTATGTGGTCCAGGCTTGAGCAGCAACCAGTGCATACCATTGTGTCTGAGGAGACAAACAAAAACACAGTTCAGGTTCAAACTTCACAAACATCTAGTAGTCCAACTGCAGGAGAGTTTGTGAGATTAAATAGTGTAAAAAAAATGATGCTACACAAAAGAAAATTCATAAGCTGAAGAGAAGGTCCTTACCAAGTGCTGTGAGGCCCTCTGATATGGAGGACAGGATGTACATGACCACATGAGGCTCCAGGCTGGCGATGAAGTTCATATGGTCTTGGGTTAGCACCTCCAGAAGAGAGTAGTAAGACTGACTAAGCTTTGGATAGTCCTGCAGGAACAAGAACAAGAACAAACCAACCAAAAATCAACCAATCTGAATGCTGAAGGACACAATCTTGATGCTGATAGCTGACAATTTTTACCAGCAGGTCACTGTGAGGGATGGACAAGAGCAGCTTAATAAAGGTCTGCAGAGCGTTGTCCAAGGCGTCATCGCCATACAGACGGAAGACACCGAAGTTGACATAATTGCCGCTTAATACAGCTTTCAGCATGGAGAAACAAATGGAAATTCCCTTCAGTTTCAGCGCGTACACCTGATCTTTTGGCACCTCACCCAGTGTCAGGATCCGATTCCCTAGAAGTGAAAAAAAAGACTACTATTACGATGATTATTCAATTAAAGTTCTTCAGATTTATTAATGCTACACCAAACCAGAAGAAGAGTTCAATGAAATATGAAATCTGAGTTATTACAGGAGAGTTTGTACCATATGTTGTAATCATCTTGCTGGTCTCCCTGAACAGCAGGATTCCATTTGGTGACGACACATCAAACTGTAATCTCTGTGACCTTCACATAAAAATACCCACACTTTAAGTCAGAGAACATACATAACATTTACACTCAGCTCTCAAAGAAATATGCGAAATGTAACACTGCGTACCTGTTGTGGACGAGCTCAGCCATGAGTTTGAGGACCGGTGTGGTGCAGGCAGGTACATGGTACCAGAGCTCTATCGCCCTCTGTAAGATGGGCATGTAAGAGGGGTAACTAAGATCCGTTAAGGAACACATTAAAATTGGCATTCAATCTGAATTTACCTAAGAGATTAGTTTTATATCTTTTACTTGTTTGTTTAAAAATTAAGAAAATAATAAGTAATCAATAATTAAATAAGAATAATAAAAACAATAAGAAAATAAAAAACATACAAATAAATACAAATGAGTAACAAAATAACAAACAAAAACAAATAAGAGAACATATACAAATAAATAATTACACGAAATAAATGAACAAACACATACACAAAACAAACAAAAACATCAAGTAAAAAAAACAAAAAAACAACTACACAAATAAAAAAAATAAACAATTACACAAAAATAAGTGAATAAACAAATAAAAACAAACATGTAAATAAAAAAGGGAACAAACAAGCACACACAAATAATTACACAAATAAACTGCGGCAATAAAATAAACACAAACAAAAACAAATGTATATTAAAGGATACATCCAATCAAAGAGCATCATAAAGCTGGTCTTGGCATTAAAGGCAAAGGCAATTCCTCGCAGATCTCTCACCAGTCCTACTAAAGTCCTCTGAATGAAAAAATAAATGTGTTAATTTCTCATATGTGAAAACACTGGTGTGCAGATGCATTATGAAGGTCAGCGACAAATAAGAAAACAAGGTGCAAATGCTTAAAGGAACACTCCACTTTTTTTGAAAATAGGCTCATTTTCCAACTCCCCAAGAGTTAAACAGTTGAGTTTTACTGTTTTTGAATCCATTCAGCCGATCTCCGGGTCTGGCGGTAGCACTTTTAGCTTAGCTTAGCATAGATCATTGAATCAGATTAGACCATTTGCATCTTGCTCAAAAATGACCAAAGAGTTTCGATAATTTTCATATTTAAAGCTTGACTCTTCTGTAGTTACATAGTGTACTAAGACTAACGGAAAATGAAAAGTTGCGATTTTCTAGGCCGATATGGCTAAGAACTATACTCTCATTCCGGCAAAATCATCAAGGAACTTTGCTGCCGTACCATGGGTGCAGCAGTCTCCAGCTATATCATAACTAGTTACCTAGCTGGGGACTACTTTCAGGCGCTGCGTAATATCATTGCCATTGTCATTTTTGAGCGAGATGCTAATGGTCTAATCCGATTCAATGATCTATGCTAAGCTAAGCTAAAAGTGCTACCATCAGACCCGGAGATCGGCTGAATGGATTCAAAAACGGTAAAACTCAACTGTTTAACTCTAGGGGAGTTATAAAATGAGCCTATTTTCAAAAAAGTGGAGTGTTCCTTTAATGCCACACTAGGTTGTATGATAAACAATACATCATCTCACTTTTGCTTCTTGTTCATTGAAGGTGTTGGTGCTGAACATCTGAGCGATGGCTTCAAACGCAGCGGTAAGAGGAAGCATGAACTGTTCAAACTGGTCCTCATCCTCACCTGTCAAAGACACAGAAAGTCTCTAAAGATGTCTTTTTACATGACACTTATATGCTATATCTATAGGTATACCCTTACCCAAATCTACCATAAGAAGTCTTCCCAAGGCTGTGTAGAAAGTGGTCCGACACCTCATATCACTGAGGTTGGCCTGATTGTTCACACCCAGGAAAGAAAAGTGCTCACTCTGTCACATTGAAAAAAAACAAAAAAACAAGGCATTGTCAGCTTGTTAAACTAACTCAAGACAACAATTTAACAATTCAAGAATAGTATAAACAAATAATAAAGCTCAAGTTGATTACTTACTGTATGGTTGTTTAGCATGAACTGGACAGCACTGAGTTTCACAAGTTTTCTAACACTGCTGTACGTGATAAATATGGTTAAGGAAACAGACCAAAACATATTCACTGTCAAAAATAACAATGCTAATATTGTTTCAAATTTAAACCAGCAACATGTGTGTAAGGATATCCAATCGAGAGGTCATTGAGGAGCTGTAGTGTCTTAGATGTGATTGGTTCACACTGTCCCCAGTACTTCAAGTTGGTAATTCTGCATTAAAATGAAACTCAACATTAGTTTTTAAATGGTCATTTTTGGTAAAATAAGGATTTATAACAATTATACCCTTCATTAGCTGACATATACTGACATTTTCCCAATGAAAACACTGAGTACCATGGTCTCATCATTCAAGCCAAGAACCTCGGATAGTCTTCGATATAACTAGGGATCAAACAAAAGTAGTATTATTTCCAGTCAACATATTCATTTTGAACTGATGTTTTGCACTGTAGCTTGAATGATCCATTTTTACAAATGTAGCATTTAGTAATATGTTAAACTACTAAAAAAAACAGGTTGGGAAATAAGACCATGAGAAGCAAGCAACTGCGACAATTCACAGGGGGGTTTCACAAATCCATAAACTATATAGATTTAGTCAGAAAAGGGGGGAAAAAGCAGGTCAATTTAATTTCCAAATTAAAAACTGAAATGTAACATTTAGTGACAAATACAGTATAAATATTTTTCTAACACAAATAAAAATAATTTTCTAAAAAATAAAATCTTGGAAGAAAAAAATCCTTATCACTGAGTCCTGATTGAGTCTCAAATGGCACGCTCCTCTGAGTCTACACTTTGCTGCATGGGCTGCTGGGTAACAGTACACTGTAAGTCTGCATCCCTAAGGTCCAAATTAAGTGTGCCATTTGGGACAATTCTCCATTAAATCTAATACATCCAATTATCAAGATCCAATCAGACTTCGTAATAGTTTTTGCATGATTTGTGCACTTTTTTAACAGTTAGGAGAAGCACTTTTAAGGTGTTAAACTCAGAACAACAGGCTAAAGCAGAACTAAAGACAGGTTTAGAGGAACAGCTAGTCTTTCTATGTGCACTTATCTTCTCTGTTGACAGTTTGGAATCTGAGCAACAGGAGAGAAAACTTCAGCTTTCTGGTTAGTTGAGACAGGACACTTTCATCTCCAACATAAAAAAAACCTATGGTTTCAAACCTACATGTCCATTTACAAAGCTTAAAGAGTGAAACCACAACTAAGCATGCAAAAAAGCTGAATCGACTGTCACTTTTCAAAGCCCAGACACAACACAATCACAAATTTCAGCCATTCTGAGAGTTCAAAGGCAAAACTCTGTGAATGTTACGACAGATCAATAACTAATTTACTGCTAGCTGTTTTTTTGTTTTAGATTTGCTGTCTAAACAAACCACAGCTTGAAGTTCACGCTCACCAGACAAATCACAACATAACTGCAATTACCTTTGATGATTTTTGCACCTGGTCACCGATGTAGATTTTGCGAAACTGCTCAAAGAAGCTGAGCATGGCTAACTCAAGCTTCTCATTTCCTGCTTGAGCCAGTCGTGAGTCTGTGAGGTTCATTAACTGCAAAACTCTGAAAATGACAAAATTAAAGGTCAATGTGAATAATAAGAAATAAACAATGAGAAGAGAGAACCCATGATCTCAAGTGATGCTTTAAAAAAATAAAAAATTCTTTATACTTGAAATAAATTAAAAATATAAACTACAACTAGTATTTTTTTTTTTTTTTTTAAATACTACAAGTGAAATTAGGAATCATGATTGGGAAAGTACAGAATAGCACTAATATATATATATATATATATATATATATATATATATACACACACACACACACACACACACACGTGTATATATATGTATATATATATATATATATATTAACAGACAGTTAAACAGTGTATTTAAAAGTGTTCTAATCTTTTTCAGTTCCACTGAGAACAAAAAAAACGGCCACTGTGGTGGCACTCATAAACAGACTATTTTGTGACGCAACGCAGCAGAGGAAAAATCTGGAACTGTGTCTGTTCTCTTGTATTTGGCGCTGTCTGATAAACATCATAGTGAATACAAAAGTCTAAATGGCTTTTTGAAAATATGTAAATACTGTTTAACTTCATTCTTTGTGATGAGGCTGTCAGAAACAGAAAGTTGTGCAGCACTTTGTGTCCCAGGGTATTTCTGCTTTTTTGTAGGTACCACCTACCATCAAAGAATAATTCTGCATATTCATTCAGCCCATCTGACTTATTTTTTTTTTTTTACACATCAGTCAGAATAGACAAATCGTGCGCCTGAATTTTCATTTCGTCTTGTTGTGAACAGGCCTTTAGTGGCGATTCCTCACCGACACACAAGCTCCCCATCCATGGCATCCTGCTCATCCGTGCTGGCGAAGGATACTCTTCCGCCAATGACTGCGCCAATGATGTACACTAGCCATGTCAAACGACCTGGACAACACACACGCAACATAAGCGTTGTATCATAACTTATGTTTGTATATCAAAAAAGTTGAAGTGTTTCAAGCTCACCCTCCTGCACTGCTATGTCCATTGTGCTGGAGTTGGTGGACTGCAGTAGCTCCTGGTACGACTGGGCTGACTGATCGAAGAGCTGGACCAGCAGTGCACAGGTCTTCTCATACTCACACCGCCCGATAGTTGACAGCTGGTCCAGCTGCTGTTGCACCAAGCCAGCATCATCCAAGGGGTCTTCAAGACCATCCCTGCATAGAATGGATATTGTATATTCAAATTTTGACGACATTCTTGCTTATCGAACCTAACTATGACTTCAAATAGCGCTCACTGTACCTCAGAATGATGTGTACGGACTCTAGGCGGGATGTGATGTAGGCCTTGGTCACCTCAGGGGTGTAGGTCTCCAGCATGTGGGGTTCTGTGGCCTTCACATAAGGGACAGATGCTGCCAATCGCTGCCAAAGGCTCAACAGATAGTGCACGCTGTTGGGGGCAAACTCCCAGTGCTGGGACACACCAAAGTTATTATCGGTCTTTGAAACGCCAATTTTTCATAGATGGTTTTCACTTAATTTCATCAGCAAATTAACAAATATTTGCAGTCAAGTTGGTTCGACTTCTGTATTAGCTTCATGTTTAGCATGCCAAGTCTTTCACTCACCTGCAGACTAGTTACGGTGAAGTTAGCAATCAGTCTTATGACCTCGGGGTAGTTCTCTACTTTAACCAGCTCTCCCAGTTGATAGTTACTCTTAAGTCGAGCCAGCAGTCGGCAGAACTCATGGTAGTTGTTTGGGTCCGACAAACTCTGCAAATCAAATGTGAAAAAAAAAAAAAAAAAAAACTACATAAGTATTGCCATGTTACCATATCAACCACATAATATCTGCAAATAGATCTGACATTTTAACAGCTATTTTCAGGCTATTATTCAACTGTTTTTACATAAATATCATCCAATCATTACAATGACAATTATTATTATTATTATAAGTAATATTAGGATAGACGGCATACTTGAGGGTTCTCCAATATTCTCTTCACACCATCTACTAAATGGGAGAGGAACTTTGCTCTCTCTGCGTTGTTAAAGAGAGATCTCCGGACAGATGCTATTTGGACTAAACAAGACAAAACCTGAAAGACAAACAGCACATTTCATACTAAACAGTTCACGTTATTATTGGAACAGTCTTAACATCATCTACGAGGCAAAGGCTGGTTTATCTTCACAGGCATGTCATGCTGTTTATCTGACACTCACCAAGGGAGACAGCGAGGGAGGGATGGAATGATACAAATCAAAAAACAGCTGCAAGGTTGAGGAATCCAAAAAGGCTGCAGAAGAGAGAAAAAAATCATGCATGAATTCAACACTAATATCCCGTTACTGTTCAAAAGTACTTTTGGAAGAAGTCTCTCATGCTCACCAATGTGGCATTTATTTTGATCAAAAATACAGTCAAACCAGTAATACTGTGAAATATTATTAGAATTTAACTGTTCTCTATTTTAATTAAGCTGAACTTTTTTAGCATCACTACTCCAGTCACATGATTCTTTAGAAAACATTCTAATATTTTGATCTGCTGTTTAAGAAACATTTATTATTGTGCTGCTTAATATTTTTGAGAAAACTATTTTACATATCAAAACAATAACATTTATTTGAAATGGAAATGTTTTGTAACATTATACATGTCTTTACTGTCGCTTTTGGTCAATTTAATGCGTCCTTGCTTAATAAATTTACGAAAAAAATTGTCTTTAAAAAAAAATTTACTTTTGAAAGTTAGTGTGAAACATTTTTCCAAATGCTGGTTAGACAATCATAAAATGAGGTCTTATGTCAAAAAAAATAAAAAATAAAATAAAACAAAATTACACAGTTGTTACAAGAAATCTTGACTATATAAGCAATTCTAAAGAAGGTTAAAAATATTAAATTAAAAATGAATGTTAAAATAATGTTGACTCTTTAAACCAAGTACTAGAACACAGTTGCACCATTCATTCATTGTTTGCCAGAAAATGTCAGATCACCTGATCTCCAGCTGGTGGGGATCTGGACGGTGCACAGATCATCTGAGGACTCATCGGTGGATGTACCGATGAAATCAAAGTTGAGGCAATTGTGGGCCAGTTTGAGTAGCTGCATGAGTAGCCCATGCTGGCTCTCATCATTTAGATTCAAGTTCTTCCCAGATGCCTGCAGACATACAGAACAATCTGAGTCCCTGACATAAATCCCAAGTAGGCTGGTTTAGCAGTTATGAAGAAGAATATACAGACAGACAGTTCTTTTGTGCCATCTCTGAAGCATTAGCCTTACCTGCTTGAGGAGGTTGCAGGAGAGGGTAAAAATGTCAAACAAGGAGGAATCTCGAAATGATGATGCAATCTTTCTATGTTTTGTTAGTGGATGTGTTGAGTCTGCCTGGAGAATGGGAAGAAGATTCAAGGAATCAATCTTTAATGTGACTTTCAGTTCAATCCCAAACATACAGCAATAAATTCCAAGGAAAGGCTAAATCAAGACATACTGCAAGCAGAGAAAACTTACTTGGTTAATCTCATTGGTTAACTGGGAAAGAATTGTGACTCCTATGATGCAGTGTTCAACACTATCCTGAAAGAGTCAAAAAATAAATAAATAAAAAAACACTACAAATACAAACAACTCCATAACTTCTGGAACATTACTCAAATTTAGCACCAACCAGTTTTAGCTTTTGCCTTTACACATGCAATGTTATCATTTATGCCATTATGCTGATTATGAAAGCGTGAGTGACAAACACTTCACATGAAACAACTCAGCTTTAGTGATGTGCCGTAATAAATGTTTGACTAAAAATGAAACACACTGGGTCAAAAACCGAAACAGAGATGTGATTTGCATTAGCATTCGAATCATGTCATACACTGAGTGCACTAAAGAGAAAACAAATGCCAGCTGTTTGAATTTTTACAGCAAAATGCTTCTACAGACTTAATTATAATTATTTATTAATGATCTAGTTGTTCTACAGATACGTTTAAAGGTCCTCAGTTTTTGAGAATTGAATTTGTGTTATTTGCTCAAATAATTTCTATGGAAATTTATGCATTTACCTTGCATTTAATGCAACATATTACATAAAAATGGTTTTATAAACCATTGACACAAATTTGTTGCTCATGTTTCATAATGAATGAGGGCAAATGTCCTCACGAAATTCAAGGTGATTTTAATAATTGCATGAAAAATTTGAAAAAGAGATACTGTCCATATATCTCAAACAAGACTTGGATTTTCAACATCATCATCAACTGCAGTTTCCTTGAGAAAAATCGAAATGAACATGCAAAATTTTATATGGATGTGTATTCTTTTTTCTTTTTGGTAACACTTTAGATTAGGAAACACATATCCACTATTAAGTATGACTTTTGCCTCAGTAAACTCCTAATTTGCTGCTTATTAATAGTTAGTAAGGTAGTTAAGTTTAGGTATGGGGAAGTGTTAAGGGATCTAGAATATGGGCTTGTAGAATAAGGCTTTAATATATGCTTTATAAGTACTAATAAACTGCCAATATGCTAGTAATATGCATTCTAATAAGCAACCAGTTAATAGTGAATAGTGTTCTCTAATTTAAAGTGTTACCAAACAACCTAGCTATTTAAAATGAAACTTCAACTTGACGTGAGAAAACATATCCATAAAAAATGATCCACATTCATTTGGATTTTTCATATGGAAACTGCAGTTGATGATGGTGTTCAAAATACAAGTCTTGTTCCAGATATATGAACAATATCTTGTTTGATATTTTTGATGCGATTATCAAAATCACCTTGAACTTTGTGAGGACATTTGTGCTCATTTATGAAACACGGGCAATAAATTTGTGTAAATGGTTTATAAAACCATTCTCATGTAAAGTCTTGCATTAAATACAAGGTAAATGCATGCTAAGTGCTACTGATTATTAAAAAAAAAAAGTTTGTGCATCCCTACTTGCCTTAAAGAAGGGATGAAAAGTAGTATAACTCTGAACTTGAACAATATTATATTTTCTAATAATACTATAAAATTTATCATACCTGCAGGAATCTTGTCACATCAACAATGACGTTCCTGAAGACGTAATCTTCCTTTTGGCAGTCAAACCAGCCAAGCTTGGTGATTCTGGCATAGAGCTGGATCAGGGCTTGTGTCACAAAGGCAGCAAGCTTTGGCCGGGTCGCCAGATAATTGAGAACATAATTTCCTGAGGAACCAACGTGAAATTTATTTCAAACTTTTGTCTTTTTTTGTGTTTTTGGGTTCTAAATCTCATGGTTGATCTGATACACTTACGAATGTCAATGCGCTGCTCCAGGGGAAGTGGGTTGCTCGTACGAGACACCAACTTTGAGAGACACGTTGCAGCCAACAACTGCGAGTACGAGGACTGTAAAGATTTTAAAAATACAGTGTCAAGTTAAATAGCTGCTTAACTCAAACTAATGGACTTGGATTTTTGAGAAAACTATTGTCAGATCAATTCAGATACCGTGTTTTTAACAGTTCTCAAAAGGTTTTATTCTTACACTTCCGCTTTCCAGCAACAACTGGCATTTACTCAGGCAGTCGGGACTGTTGGTGAACTCCACCAGAGCTTTCTCGGCCTGTAGACGTGTGGTGGTGTCTGTGGTCTCATATAGCTGCTTGCACAGGATCTCTAGCTGGGCTAGGCTCTGAAAAAGAGATCCACACGAGTTTAGTGTCAGCAAAAAAACATTCAGAGAATATTTGAGAAATGAACCAATAAAACTCCTATGTCTAAACTATTTACATATCTAAACTATTTTTATAAACAAAGTCTACTTCAGGGTTTCTGCAGGATTTTTAAGCTCAAATTTAAGACTTTTTAAGACCTTTTTTAAGACCTGCACAAATAAAATTAATACCATATAAGCGGGGTAGGGCAATATCTATAGTACCATATTAAACTGTAAAACGACTGCCAAAAGCATTCGGATACAAGTTTTCCCAAAAACAAAAAGTTTTATAAAATGATAAACGTTACACTTCAGCCTTTAAACCATTTTTAAGAAAATGGATAAGTCAAAAGTATTAATTATATTGATTTTTAACAATTATCATCAAGAAATTATTATATAAATTAAATAATCTGAATTAGGGGTGTGCAAAATTGACAAAAAATTATATCTTGGTATTTTCTGGGATTTTATCAATAACAATAATTAGACGATATTTTGCTGAGTGTGTTATTGTGCTGGTATCTTAAAGATTACCATGGACAGCTGACTCCTGAATGTTTTTAATATTCTTCATATTCTGTGTGGTCAGTTCACAGCAGTGATAGAAATGAATCTTTTCCAATAAGTTTTATGGGCATTTTTACCTTTAAGCCATTTTTTTCTAAAAGTGTGCATCATCTTTTGAGTCAAATTCTTGCATTTGGGCTATTACCAAGCAAATGAAATCAGTATCAACAAAAGTTATCTTTGCAATGCATCTGAAGGACATAGAATGCTAACCTGCAGTTACAAATGCATAAATAATGTTTTGATATTTGAAACCTAAAACATTGAAAACTGATGTTTGAAATTATTTTTAAAAAATGAATATACTTTAAATGTGAAATTAAAACCGCCAGTAGGTGGCAGCGAGTCACTGTTAGTAAGTGAGTCATTGCGATTGAACCGAATCATTTAAACGGTTGATTCATTCAGGAACGAATCACCGTCATGTTGCTCAGAGACGCAAAACAGAGCTGTGGCTGTGTTTGGAATTATTTTTGTTGTAGAAATAGAGCAAAAGCAGGAAATAGTGTGTCTAAAACGTAAGTCTCTTAATATTAACTTCTTGTTTATTGAACTGTTGCAGAAAATCAATATCACATTTGTAATCATGCTGACTTTTGGAGAAAAGAATGGCACTCTTCGTGTGATATTAACCATATTTAATGATATAAATATAGGCTATACATTTTCTGCCCCCATATCTTAAATTATGTGATCATTCTAAATGCACTGTAATAGAGTCGTGCAGTGAAAGAAGGCACTCGTACGCGCACTAGTTTAACCTATGTTAACTGATTCATTCTCTGCCAGCAGGTGTCGCGTTTGGCTGAAATATAACAGTTTTCCCGGTAAAGACAGAACACAAAGCAGCGCAGCACCGGACTTTGAACTTGCAGCGCTCATGTTTATTTAATGAAATCATAGCCTTTTGAAGTTTAATCGTCACATTCAGCCATATCGCAATTCTGGTCTTTCCGTCTCCAAATTTAAGACCTCTTGATCATAATTAAGACTTTCTTGTACAATTTAAGACTTTAAGGCCTTAAATTTGATAGAACTAAATTTAAGACATTTTAAGACTTTTTAGGACCCCGCGGAAACCCTGCTACTTGCAGAAATGTGTAAGTATTCAAATGAGATGATGAATATGGTCAAAGACATTCATTTATCCACATCTACTATTTTTTTAAAAATCCAAAATACATAAAAAAATTCAATTCATACATAAAACTACTCTGACATAAGCATGTTTTTAATATCTACATTAATTTTTTTTTCGATATTTAAAGGATAATTGGAAAAAAAAGTCAGATCATTTCATTAAAATATAAATTTGACAAAATTGCTTTAACAAAACTTCTGTATGCCATGTCATGTGGTTTTGCAACAGTAAGTGTCAAGATCAATTAGCATCCTAAAATATCAAATAATTTGACCTGTTTATGACAAGGCTAGCTCAGGTTGTAAAACGTCATGTGGTGCAACTCCACAAAAACATTTATAAATTAATAGGCTAATTCACAATATCTGAATATAAAATACTTTTACCTTCAAAAAATCATATTTAAAAATGTAAATATTTTCTGAAAATAATTCAATTGGTTATGAATTTTTTATTTAGTTACACCACATGATAATTTTATTGTCATTAAATTGTTCCAATTGCTTAGAACTGTATAGTGCAACTCCTCAACAAATAACGCAATTTGAAATATCATTAGCTATGTTTCCATCCAAAATTGCCAATTTAACTTATGCGCAAAACTGGAATATTGCATAAAACATTAGAGGATAAAGCACCGTCCCCATCCAACAAGCCAAATAGAATAAAATCATCACTTCCTGATAAACTGGCACTACATATCACTAAGAAAAGTAGGAGAAGCCACGGAATCGAATAATGTCCATATCAGTCATATGACACTTTTGAATGAAAAGTAAATGTTTTCATCTCCCATTATTCGCATAAACTTTTTTCTCACAAGTCAAAAACCACTTCAAGCGAGTGTAAAACTTTTTTGTGAATTAAGGGATTTTTAAAAAAATTGACATCTCCATCAATTGTTTCTGAAATACTTCAAAATGTGCATAAGTCTTATAATCTTAAGATAGAGAGCTTCAACATCTTCTTGTACAATCGCAACTTCAAACATCTTATGAAAAACTAGATACTAATGTTCCATTAAGCAAATTAATGTGCAGTCATCACATTCACAAGTTATTGTTCTAGGTCACTGAGGGAGCATCTGGTTCATGCATGCATGAAAGACTATATGGTGATTGGAGAAAGTCAGCGATACACTTTGATAATACATAGAGAAGCAATGAAAGAGCTAACTCGTGTTATGCAGCAACAAGCCTCTGACTCTAAACAGTTCTTTGTTCCCTTGTGGAGCATAACTATACAAAATCAGCATCAGCAGAAAAACAGCAGCTCCAAAAAATGCACAGCCTCAATGAAAAACTTCAAGTTTATTATGCTAAAACATTCTGAACTAATGAACTCAGTAGCCTACAGAGTTATTTCTAATTTTTAATTGGGCTCAAAAATTAAGTCCCAAGTTAAACAGCTTAATACTTTAAAAACACACTTTCTTGTGCATTTCACAAATTGAAGTTGTTTTTACATGTCCATGTACGTATATGCTTGATGCATCCTGCTGATAACTGAATCAAGAGACCCTAAAAGAACAGGGAGGACCCCTAAACATACAGGAAAAAATGCAAGATAAAATGCAAGCTGTATGAACTGCACAGAAAAGATAAGACGCCTCTAAGTTGAAAAACCTAAAATAAAATCACCATGCATTGGTTTTTACTAAAACTAACATCACTCCACCTGCTCATACCTACCTATAACATGTTAATAACCACCATTAACATGCTTTGTGCATTCTGCATTAAATGTTTAAGTGTACTTAAACGCTTCTGATTTATATTACAATTTTACAATAAACAAAAAGTTTAAAGCTGCAAACAAGAAAGGAATTCAATGTTACAAGCCAGAAATACTGCTGAGTCATATCAACCTACTGGCCTCACAACATGTTCTTTGATAATTATGTAAACACACATATATTGAAGCATTATTCGGTTGGTTAATGTCTAAAACAAGTGTGTTACACTACCAAGATCTGATCCGCAAACAGCCTTTAAGACATAGAGCTGCTCCATTGGTAATTAATAATCTATTACTGCAAATGGAATGGCTTCTTCACCACCTACAGAGTAACTGGACGCGTGACAACAACACTGGAAAGCTCATGTTTACGGTTGCCTGTGCACATGAGAGTCAGGTTAACCCCCACTTCATTAAATTTCATGGGAATACTCAGTTATTCAACACTGTGTTTAACCTCGAGACCTCCTTAACCTTTGCCCTCAAATATGACCCATCTTGTCATTTGTCATGAGCAGCTTGTGTACAAGCTGACAGATGAAAGCAGCGGCTCTGTCTGAAAACATGGTGTATGGAGTTTAACGGACCCGTCATGTCCAAAAATGCTGTCTAGCTGGGGTGGCTTTCAGGAAACAGCCATATTGAATCTGTCAAAAGAGAATGAGGAGCAGAAAAATAATTTCTAAATTCTGAGCGGACTTTATCTGTCAATTACACCTCAGACAACTTCGGTTGCCAAGTTGGCATTATTAACCCCTCTGTTATCAAGATCATTATCAGAATAGTCTTATTAAATATAATTGAAACGAAATACATTATAGTAAATTTAATAAAATTTCGATTAAAAACATCTCTATAGAGAAAATAAAACATTAAATATTACATATAACGTTACTACAGTAAAAAAAAAAAAAAAAATGCTCACAGACATTTCTGGTTGGATGCCTTCACTTCATCCAGTCATTTAACTCTCCTTAAACACTACAGGTGATGAAAACTATATAAATGTGGATGACTTTGAACACTATTACCTATTTACAATTCGCAGGAGATGTTAAAGTACATATCGTTTTTATAATTTTGAAGAAAAATTATTTTCTAGTCGGGCTTTTGGTTTGACGAGTCGGTGCGCGGGAGAATCTCATGAGTTAGCACGCGAGCTACAGGCTAACAGCGAAACCGGACACATTTCGTCCAGCAATAACAGAATGACAGATAACTGAATGCAAATATGCTTTTGGGCTTACCGAGAGGCTTTTCTCTTGGAAAAAGCCTCGCTGAGCTTGAGTTACTATCGCTTGTGTATACAAGGCCAGTGTATTCACTGTATTGCAAGCGGTTGGATGAGGGATGATGCCTTGTTTACAATGTAAAACATCACTGTCGCTATAGAGTTACATGCAATTTAATATAAACGATCTCTCGGGATCTACCCATCTCCGCTGCTTGAAATAAAATACTTAGCATTTTGCTTCAAAACAACTTTCACCCAGGCTGCAGAGTTGTGTGTTAGCCTGGATCACAGAGTTAAAATTAACATGATGACAGGCCACAAGTCAACACTTGATAATCGCATCCAATAAAGCATGCGAGTCAGCCTCTCCCGCCGCGCGACGCATGCATTTAAAACAAACACGTACGCATTGGCGAAATAAGCCTCGGGATCTATCGTTAGACTGCAGTGGATCATATTTCATGAATTTAATAATAACAAAACAAAATCATTTACTTACCTGCACATGATCCGCCATTTTGCTCCATTCATGCTCCTCTCACTCCCCCTGACAATGAGCATGCGCGCAGCTGCCCACGATCACGGGAACATTTACGCAGTTGACGCACGTAGTGATAAAGCCAGATGTTCGCTCGGGGCTTCGTGAATCCCGTTACGGCAGACAGCAACCGCCGAAACCAACGCCGAAAAGAGCCTTTGTTTACATGCCTCTTAAAGTGAAACTGCGAATTCAGATATTAGAGGTCACGTGGATTTATGATTCTAATAATATCTAAGCGTGATTGACAGTGCTTATTGTGAAGTTGAGAAATAATCGTTCAAGGAGGCTTCTGCGGCCGTTCAGACTTTGAAGGCTAAGTTACACCTGTTGTAAACGCGCAAACAGTAATTATAACGTTTTAAACAGACATAAGTTTTTTTTTTTTTTAATTAAAATTATGTACATTTTTAGGAGATGAAGACTCTAGACATATTCCTTTCTGTGGTTTTAATTTACATGGAGCGGACATCACTTGACTAGCTGTGTTGACTGATTTAGCAATATTAATAATAACAACAGCAATAATAATACATCTTCTGTATTCATTTTCCCTTTCCTCTGTGACTTTTTACCATGGTTTGTGACACTCTTATTTTTCACAATAGAGTTTGTTTACAGTTCAGGCTAATGAATTAAACTCAGTCCACAAATAACTGTCTATAATCCATATTAATTTGTTTAAGTACATTAAAACGTTATTATAGCCTAAATAGACATAATTAAAAATGTACTGATATTTTAAATCTTTGGTTGTTGCTTGGATTTTGTTAGGAAGTTGCTAGCTGATTGCTAGCACATTGCGAAGTAGTTCTTGACGGTTGCTAGGTTCATAATAAAGTCGTATAGGTTGTTGTACCCTAAAATAGGTAGTTAACTCATCTATGATGATGTGAGGTTGGGCACAGATTTTCATTAACCGTCTGGTGCTGCTCACAGTGAAATGAATGTACAATATTTTAGTTTGATAATGATTTTATTTTTAATATTTTGTATTTTTAGGGGATTTTTGGTATTAAATTATATTTATGGAATAGGTATGACCCGTTTATTACCTGATAACCGCTTTTTGAGCATAAATTAAATTTCCAGCTTAAATGTAAATCTTGAATTCTTTGGAGCACAGACTTAAGTTTGGTCTCTTTTTAAATAAGAAACTTGGCAGATTATTGCTGAAGAAAAAAAAAACAGTTATAGAACTTTTTGAACATTAGAAGTATATTATTATGAAAAATGCACAAATATATATTTGTTTTACTCTGTGAAAATCGAAGCCATAAGTCTAAACATGTTGTGTTTCAAATTTGAGGCTGATATCCTTTATAAATAAGCTTTTGGTAAGATTTTGTTTAGGCGCTGTACAAAATGTTTCCGCTAGGTGAAATTCGCTTTCTATTCATTTCCAATGCATTCATTTTTGACCGTGAACAGTACACTATGTTCTTCAGGACCATTTAACCTTTTGAATTATGTCCATATTTTTTGTGTGTGTATGTGTGTGTTCACATACCAAATGCCAAAACTTTTACCAAGTTTCATACCATTCTGAAGAAGTTAAAAAAAAGTAAAATTCGTCAGTCAAACATGACCAAAACAGCACCAGAGGGTTACATTTATCAATAGATTTTGACCACCAGATGATTATATTTTTGGATCAGGAGGGTAAACAGTCATCTTAGTAATATAGAGGTTTAAAGATGGCTAAACTGACAGCTTTCAGGCTCTCTTCCAAACCTCAAGATATTCACAGTTTATTATGCCTGACAGTTTCACTCAGATTAAGCTGTGCCAGCTAACAGCTCATTCAAAGTATTCACTGAAGTGAAAAGAGCGTGGAGACAGCGACAGGATTAGATCCTTTTTCATCCAGAGTTTGTTCTGTTATTGTAATGGATTTATAACACTGTGACGTAGAATTGCTTTGAACAGAACAGTTTTGCAACAGAGTAATTGACATCTACGTACATCTTTTTTTTTTTTGTAATGAACAGCAAAATTTCAGTTTAAAATTTATAGCAAGTATCAGTAGTTCATTTCAGTTTTTGCAATTTTACTGCATGACAAATTAATTATTTTAAAATACAAATGATCCATTTGGTCTCCCAGTATAAACTCAAAAATAATGTTGTTATTAAATTGCATTGACTTCAGCATGTCACACCACAGGACATTTCCCAAAAGTATTTCATCATCTAACCTCCTGTATGTAAGTCCCATTTTCTAAAGCTTCTGCTGATTGGCCTGATGACAGCAGGATGTCACATGACCAAAGATGATATTTGCACAGAGTGTTTCAGCCATAGCCTTTTGACCCTTTTCAAACCATACTATATTAATTTAGTTCTGTGTGATTATATTGAAAGACTAAGGGTTTCTAAACAAGAATGTTTTATGAGCAGCAGCTGCTCTTCAAAAATTTGTACAAATGGAGACCCCTTGACGATGTTTATGATTATGCTGTTAGCTGTAATAACCCCCAATGGTCACAAAGGGGCACTCTAGATACACCTAACACCATCAGACCATGCAAGCCTATGACAAAAAATCCTACTGTATTCATTTGACATCTACTGACCAGTTTCTGGGGTGTTATTTTCACGACTTGAGGTGACAAAGTATATAATGCACAACTTGATGTATAGAAATAGTTTTGATCAGTTTTAGATCCTGTTACTAGAAAATGCTAACATGTTGCAGATAAAATTTGGACTGACATTTGTATTGATGCACAACTTGCATAGCATTTGAGTTGTGAGGAAAAGTGCAATTGTCCCGTGACTCTGAGATTGATTCTAACGAGGTGCTAGTAGGATGTTAAACATATTCACACTTTCACAGAAGATATACAGTCTTCGGCCCTAAATAGTGTCAAACAGGAAGAATCATATGAGTAGGAAACCAACCCTACCACAGCCATACAGACACACGCCCACTCATCTGACTTCTCCAAGTGACTGATTTAGACTTCATCTTAGACAGGAAGTAAGACTGACAATGTACCTAAGGTCAGTCCGCCATTGACAGCAATGCCTCTCATAGTCATTCAAACAGTTTAAAAGAAAACGGGAATCAAGGGAACCTATAGAGAGTGAGAGAGAGAGGGAGGAGAGAAAAACAAGACAAAGGCCAGCTGAAGAACCATGGAGGAGGACATCAGGAGAAAAGGGACGCTTTATTTTCATCAGCAACGCTTCGGCAAGGTGAGACTCAATGTCCTTCCCAGAGCTTTTTGAGTAGTGTGATTATTTTCACAAGTTAATCTAAAGAAACACAGGAATTCTCACACTCTTGCATGGATGTGGATTCAGCATATATCAGGGGACTGACAACAGCAAAGATCAGAAATGAGGCTGATATACTGGTCTTCAGTATATATATATATATATATATATATATATATATATATATATATATATATATATATATATATATATATAACTTTGTGAAATATTATTGCAAGTTAAAATAACAGTTTTCTATTTTAATATTCTTTAAAATATAATTAATTCCTGTGAAGCAATGCTGAATTTTCAGCATCATTACTCCAGTCTTCAGTGTCAGATGATCCTTCAGAAATCATTCTAATATGGAAACAGTTGTGCATTTTGGGACCTGTGATGAAAATAAAGTGCTAGAAATTGCAATAATATTTCACAGTATTACTGTTTTTTTCTGTATTTTTGATCAAATAAATACAGTGTTGATGAGCTTAAGAGACTCCATTAAAAAACATAAAAAATCTTACTGACCCCAAACTGTGTGTATATATATAATTTAATTATAAAATGTTAAAAGATGATGAAATTGCAAAAAAGTCTTGCTGGGCCCAATATATTCAAAATATCATTGTGATTTACATTGTGTACATTATGTAAGTGATTTTAGTACATTTATATTTAGGTTACGTTATATATCCCATTACAATCTATAAACAAGTTTGGTAAAAAAGTAATCTACATTTAATCAAAAAGTAGTTTGAATACATGACCTAAAATGAGTAATCAAGATTACATTACGGACTACACCATGTAATTTGTAATCAGTAATCTACAAGTTGTAAGTAATCTACTTAGCACTGTATGAATAAGTTTTGACAACCAGAAGCATGTCCAAATAATTTTTGACTATTGTTTTTTTTTTTTTGTTTGATATTTTGTTTGATATTTGTTATGTAATGCAATAACGTGTGACTTTAAAGTATATGTATTCAATATAGCACAAAGCGAGCATATTTCTGACTGTGATGTGCGTGTGTGCTCTTCAGAGATGGAGGAAGGTGTGGTGCGTAGTGGTGGCGGAGAGCAGACGCAGCGTGTCGCGGCTGGAGCTGTACGAGCACAAACACTCCTCCATCAAACAGGGCTCCAAACGCAAACCCGACTACAAACAGGTGATCCGGCTGCGGGAATGCATCCAAATATCAGAAAGACAGATGGCCGACAGCCCCAAAGACTGCGCCGCCTTTTATCTCGAGACCTCAGATAAACTTTACGTGTTCGCTGCCCACCATTCAGAGGTGAAGGGCTGGATCCAGAGTCTGTGCGAGCAGGCGTTCCCTGTAGGTTGAATCACATCAAATCACAGCGCATAATGATGATAAGCGTTTTGCTAATTGCTCATAATACATAATGGACATGTTCAGGTACAGATGTCACACTTTAAACAACTTAATGCTTTTCAGGACATCGAGGCTGATAAAAGATTACAGAGAGAAAGCTGTGTCTATTCTGAACCTGTGAGCAGTTCCCATGCCAGAGAAATGCAGGAAAACTCACTTTATGACACAGCAGAGAGCGGTAAGGCAGTTATTGTCACGCTAACAACCTAAATATAAGTTATAAATAATTATAAAATGACGTTCCTTACAATTAATCTACCTTTGGGTTGCACAAGCATTATTATGACCCTAAAATACTGCAAACCAAAGGGTAAATTTGCTCTTTTGTCATTACATCAGTTTAACTCTTTTACTTGGAGCTGCTTTTAGTATAGGCCTACATATGTCTATTTTTTTTATATATATCACTTTTATACTATTTATTTCTTTAAATTGAATTAAATGTGGTGACCACTTGTTATTATTTTTCATATTTTATATTTTAGCTATTTAGAGAGAATTAAAAAATGTAATGTATATATACACACCACATAACATTCTTTTTCACATTTAATGTATTTATAGAGAATATCTATGCATTTCATATTTTATGTATTTACAGAGAATTAGTAAAGTGTTATATTTAATATCTATATCAATATATATCTATATATCACACACATTACATTTCTATATCGTCCATCTATCTATCTATCTATCTATCTATCTATCTAGATAATGTTATATAATATGTTTTGTATTTTATGTATTTACAGAGAATTAGTAGTTATATCTAATATCTATATCTATATATCACACACACATACATATTACATACCTATCTATCTATCTATGTGTGTTTGTCATAATACGTTTCATATTTATCTAAATACATAAAATATAAAAATAATAATATATATATTATTAATTTAATACACAACAATTACCTTTTTAGTCTAATATTTTATATATTGTGTAATGCTTTAATGCATCACACCCTAACAGGTAATATCAGTGATACTGGAGGGACAGAGAGGAGAGAGAGATGCTATTTTAGTTTGTCCTATTGCAAGGACGAACAGCCTCTTTTTCAAGCAAAACCTCAGGCTTGAGTCAAATTGCCCATTTGGGCCACAGGTGCCCAACCTTGATTCCATTAAAGGACAGGAAAGAGGGGACACTGTTTTCAGGTGTATGTATAGAGATAGTTCATTCAGGGGAGACGACAAATGAAATGAAGCAGAGGGATGCAAGCTGTCCTCAGATTCACCCAGAGGCCACTTCTTATTGACTTCCTGCTTCTTCCTTTTCATCTAGTTCAAGATTTCTATTGGTCCTTGTGCATCACTGACAACAGAGCACTTCTTTTGTGGTGCTCGCTAAGGCAAGCGTCACTACCATACTACTAAGTTTTTAGTGCGCAGCATATTGTCTTGAATGAAGGACCTAGGGAATATGTGGGAATCAGAACATCATTAATAGTATTAATACAAACGAATTGACAAACAACCAGCTAGAAAAACACTATGGACAACCTAAAAAACACTTGTCAATGACCTAGAAACCACCCACAATGTGGCTGTGACTTTTGCACAGGCAAACACCACTCAAAATGGATTTTTTTTTTCAGCTTTAAATGATGTTGTTCAAAATTTCAGAATTGGATGTAACTGTCTGACATCATATCTGACTGCATTTTGGGCCAGAGGAGTAGCTGGCCAAAAAGTAGCTATAACTTCCGTTTTATCACTTTGGGTGAAAGCTCTCAGACTGTCAGAAGGGCTTCGTCTGGGTTCCGTTGTGCAAGTTGTTAGAGCAGCACATGCAGACAGACAAAATGACACAAAGGAGAAGAGAGCGAGTGAGAGAGAGAGAGAGTGGGGAAACGAGGAGGATGAAACTTGTCTGACTGTAAATCAGTACTTCATGAACTTCAAGACGTTTCTATTCTCGTCTGAGGAGGTGTGACGCATCACATCGTCATTTTGCTGTATTCCATGCCATGACAACAGTTCTTTAGATACTGACTTCAAGAACCAAAAATATATATATTAATACATTTATATTACAAAAATAAATATATAAATACACAGTTAAAATGTTTTAAGAAAGAAATAAGTCTCAAGTGTTCAAGGCTAAAAAATACAATAAAAAAACAGTAATATTGTGAAATATTAGTACAATTTAAAATAATTGTTTTCTATTTTAATATATTTTAACTGTAATTTATTCCTGTGATGCAAAACTGAATTCACAGCAGCCAATCAGTGTCACACGATCTTTTTACTGCTTAATATTTTTTGTTTGATCTATGCTATTCATTTTTTTTTTGGATTCTTTGATTAATAAAAAGTGCAAAAGAACAATATAAACAATATAATTTTTGTAACATTATAAAATGCCTTTTCTCTGTCACTTTTGATCAATTTAACACATCCTTGCTGAGTAAAAGCATTAAATTCTGTCAAATAAAATCTTACTGACCCCAAACCGTTGAATGGTAGTGTATATATTATGATGGGTGCATGAATTTTGAATCTCACAAAACTGTAGAACAAATTATAAAAAGTATAGAGAATTATTTTTAATCCAATTCATGTAAAAACAATGCAAAACCAATCAAATATCGAGTCAAGAAGGATATGTTGAAGGGAAAATTCATCTTTAAAAAATAATATTGCTTCAAATACTGTAATTACACTTGAAATGCAAAGTAATGTCGGATGCAATTGCATTGTGGAATGCAATATCCACACACAGTTGCATACTACACATTTATCACATTCTCTTCATACAGAACATACTGTACATATGGAAGAAATAATAAGAATAGTGTGCTATTCTGAACATAATCTCAATTTCCTGTGTCCTTGGTTGAGGACTGAGCAAATAGCTTTTAATTATAATCATATTGCTAGACTTGGCAGAACATGAAGTGATTATGTTCATCACCCTTCTCTTAACTGTCTCCTATTGTCCCTTATATTTCATTTTCTCCAATGTACATTTCACAAAATGGCTATTATTCATATAAAACGTACAAATTAAGAGATCTTAGTATGGAAAAGATCTCAATCTAGTTGTCAAGCTGATCTGAAATGCTTCACAGTCTAGCTGCCAGTCTCTTCAATTCAAAGTGCTGGTAAGTTTAAAGATGCTAGAGGTCAGGCTCGCAGCAGTTTAGGGATAATTGGATTGCAACCACCCCCTGATAGATTTGATTGGAGGAGCAAGAATGTCTCAAGTCACTAGGTTGTGGGTGGTGTATGATGTTTTGTATAGAAGCTCAACATCAAAGACAAAAACTGGGAGCAGGTGGAAACTAAACGTTCAAATTGCCTCCATGAGGGAGTGAAATTTTAGTAATCAGAGAGGCAAACAGACTTATGAGGCGTTTTCGCCATCTGTCTTCATGTTTACATTAAACAGCATCAATGATTTATCTGACTGGTCTTTGAATGTTTCCAAGTGTTTGTGCGACTGGTTTTGAAGACTACATGATTCAGATTATAAGTTTTTTTTAAGTGTGTTTGAAAGAAGTCTTTTATGCTCACTAAAGTTGAATTTATTTGATCAAAAATACAGTAAAAACAGCAATATTGTGAAATATTATTACAATTTAAAAAAATGCTTTCTGTTTGAATATATTTTAAATTATAATTTATTCCTTTGAATTTTCAACACTCTTATTCCAGTCTTCAGTATCACATGATCCTTCAGAAATCAATCTAATATGTTGATTTGCTGCTCAAGAAACATTTCTTATTATTATCAATGTTGAAAACAGTTGTGCTGCTTAATATTTGTGTGGAAACCATTATCAAAGGTTTGGGGTAAGAAAGAAAGAAATTAACATTATAATAATAATAAATATTTGAAGAGTTCCAATGCAAAAGCCTCTAAAAGCCATCTTGGTCAAAAATGAGCTTCATGCGTAGAGAAAATTTGCATACTGTGCACACTTTCATACTGCAATAGTAATAGTATGGTAGTACACCATTCAGAGCAAAGCAAAACTGATAACAAGAACACTTTTTTTTTTTTTTAAGATTTTGGGTCAGCAACTCAAGAATTGTAGTTTCTGTTGTTATTTTTAGCTGATAGATGCTCAGCGTGAACACCCATGGGCCAGATAGGAAGGAAGTAGTATTTTTTCTCTGATCTATAGTTTGAGAGTCAAGACAGTATCAGTGTCTCACAGTTGGGAATGCATTTATCGTGCCTTTCCTTCCCGAGAAGCACTTGACTCATCTACTGAATCCGCTGTGCAGTACCTGAATCTTACTTATGCAGGTGCTGCAGTTTCACATTGAGGTGAACTTCACACTGGCCTTGCGGTGCTCTCTAATAATCCCGGCAGTGCTGCTGCGGTTTGACCGTGCCTTTGATACGGCTGTGGGTTTAAAGCCTAGAACATGAACAGACAACTAATTAGTGGCAGAAATGTGTTTGATCATGCATTGTTTGAAATGAGCAAACAGATGACACTTAGGAAATGTAAAAATAAATATATACATATACGCAATTCGCACAAAATTCATGGCTAATTAATGTATCGTCTCTTGTGATCTGCGCAATATGCTGATGAACCGAGGTCGTTAAGACTCTTTTTAATCAGTGCCCCGACAATCAGAGGCTGATTAACACTCGCCAGATCTCATCAGACACCATTGAAATCAAGATGGGCACCGGGAGTCAATTTACCGTAAATGAACACATAAAAGTAATTGTCAAGTCCTGCTTTGCACCAAAGCACGAATCAAATGAGGAAAACATGATAACATGATAACAGAGAGTTTACATGAATTGTTTCCATAATGACAACTTAGACACCTAAACAAAACTTCTTCCGTTGATGTGAATGCTAGTGGCGACCAAGAATGAAGCAACAGCTCTGTTTGTGAACCTACTGCTTACACACTTATATGTGATGGAACGTCATAAGTGAGCAATTATCAGTGTATGAGAGATTTGGCTTATGATTAATTGTTTTTCATTAGCATGTTGCTAAGCTAATGACAAATATGGAGCACAACAGTTTGTTTCCATTTATTCATATGTTTAGGTGCTGAACACAGTGTGTTAATAATCAATATTTATCTCAGTTTGGATTAATTTTGTCAGTGAAAAAATGGCATTACTGGATTGACTTCTCTACAAAGAAAACAAAGGATATAAAGGATTGTTCTCCTATTGATGTGCTCTCTACAGTCTTATCGCATGTCACTGTTGGTCGATTATATACAATGTCGGAACACTATTGGACAAATGACTTTTTAGTCATTACCTTCAGCAAGTATGACAACAAAAGGAAAACAAAGCCAAAACTGGACATTTTAGAAATCCTGGCCAGGGCATGTCCAGGAAAAGGAGGACATATAGTCACCCTAAGTTTGGCCAAAATGAGGTATCTTTTCTTCTGGAACCTTTGTCAAGAACGCAGCTATGTAGACAGCTCACTAGGTTTTTAAACAGAGCCAATGGATGGATTTAATTTTGGTGCTGGAAGTAACAAACTTGCTTGGTAGCTCATAGCGCCACTCAACGGACACTTACAAAACCCACATCACATAAAATGTACCATATGTACGTTCATCTGTTCTGGGGGTGGGGGGGGGGGGTCAAGTTTTGTATAGCGCATTTCATGATACAAATCGTTGCAAAGCAGCTTTACAGAAAATTTAAGTTTCTACATTATATTTAGTACTAGCTTATCAGTGGTGACTAGTTGTCAAGTTGATGTCCATACAGAAGAAATGTACAGTATAAATCATGCAGTTAAATGAAAACACTTTTAGCGCCACTCAGTGGACATTTCACATCGAATATGTCACGAAACGTAGGCTATATGGCGGTACGTAAGTTCCCAGAGGTATGTTTTCGTCATGAAACCAGGTTGACCAGCATTAGTTGTGTTTTTGCTTTTTTATGTTTTTATTCAATTTATGAAGGTGCCTCTCATGGCATTTCATAACTATTTCACATTAAGACAAAATTGGTGGCTAATTTGTATTGTTTAATTCATACACTGTCATTTGTATGTTTTGTAGGATCTACTTACGCCCCACTGACAGTTAGGTTTAGGGGTTGACCTTCATCCTTATGTTTATTTTTTCTAAAAAAATTAATACATTTCTGTATGAATCACATGAACATAAAATCTCCATCTTGTAAAATATTATATTATTTTTTAATGAGATTGTGTTGAAGGTGCTGAAAACTAAATTGTTATATATTCTACCATAACTGTACAATGCTATCATATTTTGTACATGCAACTTAGCTAATTTTATTGTACATGAAATAATTTCATACATTTCAACAAAATTACTGTAAACTACAGACGATACATCTATTGTGTCCATCATGCTTTTTCATTGCATCTCACTTTTGTCTCATAATTACAACTTTGTGGTGACGTTCAAATGCATTTCAGTAAATATTTGCATAAAACCTGTTTTCAAATATGAGTTGTGGTTCAGTAATAAGTTCCTACTTATTTTTTTTCTACATTTGATAAAAAACCATATACTAACTCAAATCAAACATAAGAACAGATAAAAATACTTAAGCACAGCTATTAGTGAATAACATTTTATCTAAACAGAGAGGTGCTACTAAAATAATAAAAGGAGGAGACATACAAAGGTACAAAATCAAATGATTCTTGTTCAGCATCCAGCTACATCAGAACACTAACTACAGCATGTGTCTGGTGAGTCATCCAGGTTAACAGAGTCGTGCTTCACATGTTTGCCATCTGTATCTCCAGATAGCATGAGAACTGCACATGTCTGCGTGCAACACTCTCCCCGAGCAGCGCTGCAAACGAGAGCGAACAGGAAAACAAGTAAATTTGACATTCACGGTCACGGGTGAGGCCTCACAGGGCAACAAGCCAACAGTCTGAGAGCTTGTTTCATCCTGGAAGATGTAGAGCGAGGAGGAAGAGGCTCAGAAAATGACAGCTGTGAACATCAGCTGAAGGAACAAAGGCTGAACTTAGACAGGGCTGCCTTCTCTGGCTTCTTCCTGCTCCTGTGGACATCCAATTTTGAATTTCAAAGCTATCTCCAGAGGAACAGCAATAGGTTGTGTACCCTGCTGACTTCGGGTGCAAGTCTAAGTTTCAGTTACTTAAAAAAAAAAAGAAGAATTTGTAGGAGTTGATGCAAATAGTTTATTTACTCACCCTTCATGATGTTTCAAACTCATATGACTTGCTTAGAGATGTTTAGCAGAATGCTCACAATGCTCTTTTTCATGCAATTAAATTGGGTGGTGATTTACAGTGCACACTTCAAAAAGAACCCTCAAAAAGCATTAAAGTACCATAAAATGAACACCTTAAAAGTAGTACAAGTAGGACATATGATTAATTTGCAAAATTAAACCTGCATTTTACGTTCAATTAGTCACATGACATGCAAAAACCAAAGATGTTTGGCATAAATGATGTCTAACCACATTTAAATTATTTTATTTTTTTATGCATATAAGGTTGGATGAGATTTGAGAGTTTTTTTAAAGTGTAACACTCACTTGTTTCTTTTGTCTTGCAGTTCGAGATTTTCTGGTCATAGCAGTGGGCACAGAGGCTGCCGTTCGGTGCAGTCTGTATGGGGAATATATCCTCACTCCCTTTCCGGACTGCTTACTCCTGAAGGACATTAAAACTAAGAAAGTGCTATTTAAATGGCCATACTGTTACGTAAGGAAGTTTGGACAAGACACAGTAAGCTAGCTTTTTTTGTCCTATCTATTTATTTATTAAAAAGTACATTAATAATGATCCAAGGTGCATTAAATTGATCAAAAGTTAAAGACATGCAAAGACATGCAAACAATGTTACATGCAAAACAACAATACAGTACATATATATATATATATATATATATATATATATATATATGTATACTGTGTGTTAAGGTCAGTAAGCCTTAAAAGTCTTAAAATATCAGATAATTTGGCCTTTTTAAAACAAGGATATGTTATTTTAGGTTGTAAGTGTCAAATGGTGTACCTACCAAAAAGCTTAATGATACTTCCTATAAATTAATAATTCATGCTATTTAAAACAAAACAAAACGAAAAACAAAAAACAAAAACAAAACAAAAC